>RHGH01000023.1:0-205551 GCA_005281585.1 Taphrina pruni | reverse complement strand
CCCCCCCCCCCTTTCTCGTATGTTGTCAGCCCCATATAGCACTTTGTATGTGGATGGGACATTTCTTTCCATCAGTAAATAACATGCGTACGTATGCACTTTCATTTGGAGGAAAGGGAAAAAAGTTGGGAGATTGAAATGGTCGCGAGACGTGCTGAAACCGGGGCAAGTACGATTGAGAAGCGCATAGCGGAGCGAGTACGTACATATTCGCACAATCAACGTCGACGCCGATGCTCGCGATGCAATTGTATCAGCAAAGCACAAAGTGATCGATTTTTGTAAATAGTACATAGTGTCATCAAGCATACATCAAGTCAAATCAGATTCGAGATCGTCAAATTTGTGATTGTGATGTTTCCTTTACTATGATTTTAGTTGACAATGATTGATTTGGCACAAACGGACGACATTTTAACCTACAAACGACGACGAGAAAAACTAGATTCCTCGACCACCAGTCACCTCGAGCGTGTGTCCATTGACGTATGAGGCGAGTGGACAGGCCATGAGGAGGATGCCGGCGGCCGCTTCACCGGCGGTACCGGCGCGTCCGACGGGGATATCAGCGACGGCGTTCACGTTGGCGGGACCTTTGCCGCGACCGGGGATACCCAGTGGGATAGCCTTGCCGTCCACCATCATCACCTCGCCGCCGGCCTTGTCTGCCGTCAACCGCGTCTCAATGTACCCAAAGGCCACCGTGTTGCTGCGCACCCCAAAGGCACCCCACTCTTTCGCTATTAAGCGCGTCAGCACATCTTCAGAAATCACGTATGGGTTTTTCGTTGCCCGAAAAAGCATCTCTCGCAAAGCACAATTGTGCCATACGGTTGATGGAATTTCGGGGAGAAGGAAAAGGAAAAGAACATACCAATGGTCTTGGTGAAACCCTCGACTCCGGCCTTGGCAAACGCATAGTTAATTTGACCGGCGTTGCCGTGGAGTCCCGAGGTACTAGAAATGTTGACGATACACTTTGGTGCGCCGTCCTTCTTGCGCAAGTACGGTGCGGCGGCGCGCACGATACGGAAGGGTCCGGTGCCGTGACAGGCGAGCATGGTGTCCCACTGTTTGTCCGTCATCTTGTGAATAACGCCGTCATAGGTGAAGCCGGCATTGTTGACAATGATGTTTAGCTTGCCAAACTTTTGCACCGTTTGGTCCACGAGTCGCTTCGGGAAGTCTGGGTCCATGACATCGCCGCAAATTGACACGGCGGCATCTCCTCCATTGGAGTTGATTTGTTCCACCACTTGCTTGGCCTTTTCTACACACGCATTAGTCAGATGCCTTGATTCCAAAGGTTCCGTGTAGAGAATGAGGTTCATTCCTCCACGAGTGGGGACTATTTACTTTCGTCAATGTCAGAGACGACGACTTTGGCACCTTCCTGAGCAAAGAGCACCGCTGCAGCAGCACCAATACCCTGGCCAGATCCAGTGATTATGGCGACTTGACCAGCGAGAAGACCGCCAGCGGAAGAAGCAGGTTTCGGAACAAGGTGATTTGCGACCTGAGAAAGACGTTCAGACATGGCTATGTTTTAGCTTCTTGTTGTACGAGGTACGTATGCGGATACTGTCGAGCACACAAATGTCCAAACAGAGCAAGAGACTGATTGAGACTGTAGCAAGCAAGACTGCTGACTGTTGCAAGTCCTCTCCTCTCTATAGAAGTCTCCGGGTGGAGAGAAGCCCGGGGAACTCTGTGGAGCTTGAAACCGAACCGGATCATGACCCATGGAGGAGCTCGCACTATCGGTTCGGACCGCAGCCGCTTCTCGTGCAACCTTGGGATTTTTGGTATGCGTGCCGAGGTTTGTACGGATGGTCTAAGTTCCTGCAGCTGGTACGGTATATATGGCATGGAGATGGTGCTAGACGCAGAGATACTTTCAGCAGGTTGGTCATGTATGCTCGATCATCCCGCTCATCTGCATTGCTTCTGGACCTGCAGTTTGTACACTTCGAACTCCATTTTCCAAGGTGTGTGGCTACGAACACGAAATGTCCATTCTTCATTTGCGTTGTGACTTGTGCAATCAATTCATATACTCGTGGAATTAGTGGATATTACTAAGTCTTCCTACTCAATCGCCGTCAACGTCAGATTAGGCTGCAGTTATACTTGACCAATGTGGTGAATCTTCATCTTCTTTCCTCGTGTTGATGTGTTTTAAAGTCCTCGCGAATTGGTTCGCAATGTGTTCTCGAACATTCCCCTCCGGTTCTGAAAAGGCCGAGGTACTCATGACTGTAGGCCGGTGCTCTTTAGTCGAAGGCTCCATGTTGTCCAAGTTTTGCTTGATGAGGTCAATGAGACCATTAAGAAATCTGGGGGCAATCTAGCATTATCAGTACAGCCTATACCACAGATTGGCAGGACTCACGGCTTCATTCTGTCGATCGTAGTAGTAAACATAACGATCTAGAATCTCGATGAATAATTGTATGCTGGTAGCTGTGTCCATGCAAGCGTCTGCAATCTTGAGCGCCTTCTGAAGGCACTCGAGTACTCGTTTGTCATCGCGGTAGATGTTCTTGTCATCCTCTTCACCACGAGCGCTGATGTCTGTTGCCCACCATAGATGACTTGCGGCCAAGATAGCCCGGGTTTGATCTGGCTTCTTGAGCAATTTCGCGCCGTGTAAAGCACATTTTGTTATCAAAGTATCGTAGTTATCGCGCGAGAATGACCTTGTTTGCTGCAGCGCGCCAGCCAGGACAGCAACAGCCTGATATTGTGCACGAGACTCTGATATCGCTTCTTCATAGATCGTGAAGGCTTGTGCAAAGAACTCATACGCAATTTCTTCGAAGCCACCTTGGTCAGCAATCTGTCCAGCAAATAGAAAGAGTTTCATGACGGGTTCTGCAGCTCCCGAGCGCTCGTAGAGAGTTGTGATGGTGGAATGTGCGTACTTGTAAATAGCACTAGCTTTTTCGCTCCATCCATCATGAAGATGTTCCTTGGCTTTCCATCGACGAGCCAATTTCAGCAGATTCATGACGAGAGTCGGATAAGTATACTTGATGCGCTCTCCTCCCTCGGCGAGAGCTTTGCGAGCGATCTGCAGCAATTTGAAATGTATATCGAGGTCGTCGTTGTGGAGGAAATGTAAAACTTTTGCTACCGAGCTCTGCTCTTCAATCTCATCGTCGCTGTCACTCTCCTTCGATCTTCGCACATCACGAACGCTATTTGTCTGTGACGACGGGCTATCAGTAATGAGGACTCTGAGTAAATCGAAGAGGCCTTCTGCATCGACTTGATTATTTATTGAGACGTGGTTTGTCAATAATGCCTCCGCTACACCTGCAGCGACAGATCTACGAATAGCATAGGTTTGTGAATGAAGAAACGGTATGTACGCCTCAAGGGCTAGAACTGTGAGAAAGCTTTTGTAGCTCCTGATAGGAGCATTCAAGAGTTGCAACAAATTTTCTTGTGCCTCCGGTGAGTGCAGATCTGTGGTATCGGCTTTTGCTGTGGTCTGCTCTGTTGCATAGTTCAGGATCTGGTTAACATAATCGAGGTGAGCTGGGTAACAATTTAGCGCTAGGTTCGCAAGGCTGACTAGCATTGCCGAAATATCCTGTATCTTAAGGTCGGGTCTGATTTTGACTAATTGAATGATTTGAGCCCAAAAGATTTCGAAGAGCTTCACATCTGTTGGGATACCGCGGAAGAGTTGTCTGTTTTCGAAGCCTTCCGGATCGTCTTCCGTTTCTGGAGCTGAGCTGCTGGCGGGTATTGATGTATTGTCGGGATCTTTACTAAGTCGTATCTTGTTCAATTTTCGAGCCAGACGATCTGCCTCTTGTTTCTCCTTTCGCTCGACTTCTTCTGGTTCTTCGTTCTCGGCTTCTCTCAGTGCGAAATTGGCCAAGCGGTCGATGATCTGCATCACAATTTGTTTGACGTTCACATGTGGATTGAGCTTTGTCATGGCTGATAGGAACTGATTGAGAGTTCGCAAATGGTACTCATCGGGGTATACTTGAGTGATCACCTCGAGGAGATACTCCTGCGCCAGGACATCTCGGCACTGAATGACTTGCTCCAGAACTGCTGGCAAAATTGTTTCTGTATATGCTGTTAGGTCGATTCCTTCAAGCTGACTCAACCGTACGAGGTTGGTGCCTACAAGAGTTTTGAGCTCGGTCCTCTCCAGTTCTCTGGTGTGTCTTTCCCTGGAGTGACCCTGGTGTTGCAGCCTGACCCATAATTTATTCATTTCGATGAAGTTTGTGATGGTAAATTGTATCGAATCTTGTAAGTGACCAGTAGGACTGTCTTCTGCACCAATTGGTAAGTAATCTTTGGTTTGACCTGATAGATAGTGTCTCAGGAATAGACCTCGTATTGGGTGCTGCACACCGCGAGACATCTCCATCATGTCACGCATTATTTCCTTTACAGGTGCGCCATCCACACTCATATACACGCTGCCGACCGTGATCATCAAGTACAGCCTAGGCACGATATTGCCAGCATACTGTACTAGCTCGTATAAGTCTGCAAGATGATGACGCCCCACAGAATGTGCATCCTTGAGGTAATTGGACAGATATCCTAGTGCATCGAAAACAGACATATCTAACACGGTCAATATTGTACTTCGTATAATGGCAACCCTTTACATAGTTCGTAGTACTGTTTGGGTCCTAGAGCACTGGTTCGCAATTCGGTAAGCATCGTACTGGCATGTTTCAGTCCATCCATCAATTGGGCACCATCTAGACATTGGGCCATTCGTGATTTCGAGTTTCGCACGATAGTTAGAGCCTCTTCAAGAGTGTTGGCTTCTTGTACCCCATCACTAGTCATCTGATATCGTGATCGAGCCAGAAGCCGATCTATTTCTTCGTCACTTTTCGAAATTGTGAGCCACTGTTATCTAAATAGTGTGAATTTGTGTTCAGTCGAAAGCTTGAATCTCTCAGGCAGCAATCGACAAGTGAAAGTGCAGAAGCTTAGTCGCCTCTGTTGGATTGTCAATGCAGCACAATGCAAATAGTCAGACAGTCTCCTCAAGTTCACCCATACATAAGCAGGGTGCCGGAGCCACTAAAGTAGCGTCTACTGGCGGACCTCGATTGCGGAGCATAGTCGAGCTACGCGAACGGGTATTTCTTACGGTGGAGCGAGATGCAGAATTTTGCGCGAGTGAATTTGGATCTGGCAACTGGCATAACGCGCACGTAAGTCGGGTGTGCGTAAATCTAAATGTACCTGGAGCAGCTGCATAAAGAGAGCTATAGTAGCTATAGGTACACGTGCACGTAACTGCGTTCTGTATCGATATCCATGAGTCTGTCCGCCTATACACTATAGCTATAGCTCGTACTATATTGCTTCATGAGTGGTACGGTTCAATTGCAAAGGTCATACGCTGGCTATGCATGCACGATCGCTCAGTATCCCTCGTGATTTTGTGACTTTCAATAACCTGACCTGCACTGACCATTGAGCGATACATGCCTGTATAAAAATGCTTGTCGAACTCCAATAGCATGTGAGACGCTTGCCAAGACTACGCAGCAATGGAAGATCTGATGGCTAGCACCGAAGATGTCGAACTTGAGCGGATAACTTCTTTCCGGGCTTCTGAAAGCATAGATAAGTGCGCCTGCAATATACAAAATCGCTTCGACACAGCAGTATCGAAGAGACATCTCAAGGTCCACTTTTGCAATGCCATGCGTCAGAACGGCTTCAGTAACAGGAATTACTGCACTGAGCCCGAGTAGAATGAACATGGCTGCTCGATATGGTCGCCATGCTGAAGATCGAAATCTTTCCATGACTGTGAAGACCAATGCGACCGCCCCCAGGCTACTAAGCATCACCAGATAAAAGGCAATTTTGTCTTTGTTGCAGAAGTGCCCATAGTATACAGAAGGAATGAATGAGCTTATACTACAACGTAATTAGCGACGCAAGGTAGGAGTGACGTTGTTTACATCATGCATATGATACCAACATAGTCAAGTTTATTCCAATACTTGCTTATGGCTTGACTATGATTGCTTAGAGCATGAAAAGTCCATGACGCGGAGAACATAATACTAGAACCAAGAATGAAAACACAGATAACCAAAGCATCCATGCTCGTTGCTGAAGGATAGCGCTGCGATATCGAATCGTATGTTATGTATGGAGCACACTTGAACCATATTCCAGCGAAAACACCTAAGCAGACCAGAGAGGCGACGCCAGGAACCAAATGCGTCCATATATTGACTGTCTCATTGTGTAGGGCTAGAATTGATCTGAATGATTCTCGAAAGCTATTAGTAGGAGGCCGATACCCACTCATTATATATTGGTTGTCCTGCATCCATACATCCAATAAATCAAATGTGAGATTGTTGATACGCCGTTGAACTTTCTGAACGGTCTTCGTGGCGAGGTGATCAGCTGAGTTGACGGGAGAATCTTCTGTTCGTATGATGGCATCATTTGCACCGTTCTTCACCGAACGTTTGCGCGGCATACTTTTCGATTCGTATGTACTCTGATGAGATTCGGAAGAAGTTCAGATTCTGCTCTGAATCTATTGTTGCTGATGTTTTATACTATGCACCGGTTGTTGCGAAGCTGCCAGTCAAATCTCGGTGATATATTTGCATATCGCTTCGCAGGTTCGTTGTCAATGAGCTACATGTCAGGAACTCGTGCCTTTATAGCACATACAATGGACGTCGGCGCAGCTCAGCTGTAACTAGCATATACTCGGAGAAATCACGATGTAATGTGTTCTTGCTCATCTTGGCAGATCTATGTGCGGAGCCGCACGAAGCGGCGACTTTCAATTCCGGGGTTGATATACTGTCTTGGCGCGCTCATATGCTTGACACAATCCATGGCCATGCATCTGCTGGAATCTAAGACCTTCTTATCCTGCTAGAGAATAAAGGGAAAGCATACTCGTGTATAAGTATAAGCAGGATCAGTTGTGTTCCGGCTGCTTCGCGTTGCAATATCTGATGGAGCATTACCCATGTTCGACAATCAACAGACAAGCCGAATAGGTGTGGCACATGTGCAGGTCCTCTCCGAGTAAGTGTCGCAGGTCTGTCTAATGAGTCGTCTACTACCACGCAATGTGGATGCGGAGTATGGCTACATAAGTCGTGCAGATGGCAATCAGCAATTGCTCGATAATTCTGCACAAGAAGTATATTTCGCGAGCCTCTGCGATGAGTATCACTTAGAACCATTGTGTTCGAGTTCAGCCACTAGAAATCGACCGAGACTTGGCAGTGAGCCCGTGAAGCTAGCTAAGCAATGCGAAAAGGCTACCGCACAATGCCTATCATCCCTTCGAAAGCTCAGGGAAGGACTGATATCTAGTCAACGCCAGGACGACTTTGCTGTCAAAGTTTTCGAGTTTACGGTGCGATATGCGATCATACACAGGCATAGCGCATCTTACTTTCCTGCTATGCAATATCTGCAAAACAAGCTGTATTTGTGCAATGAACTCAAGAACACTCAGGAGCTGGCTATGCGGAAGGAAACGCTCAATGGTCTTCTCGCATTGCACTTGTGCAGTATACATGAATATCGTGAAGCGATAGAATTGCGAAGCACATCCAAATGCAGAAGAGATGAGCTTGTTGATCAGCTCATCAGAGCCTTGATACACTGTAATTGGCGCAAGTGGCACGCTTTGTGCAGAAAGGCAAATGATTTACAGTCTAGCATACTCGAGACGATCACACAAGAGCTGTCCAGCCAAACACTTGCAAGAATTAGTTCAGCTTACATGATGGTGGATGTTTCATGGCTGCGCAGCTCTTCTCCATTGTTCTCAGATGAAGATGTCAATGAAAGAGGTTGGACTATGGACAACTCGAGGATTTACTTCAAAGTGCCGAAGAAATCCAAGACATAGGAGAAACCAGTCTGATCGAGCTTGATTTTGTAGCTCAATTTGAATGCTTTCTCGAAAAGCTTATGTAATTCGGAATGCAAGCAGAAGCTCATCTTATACCCTATAATACATGTCCTGAGATTCTCGGTAAGGCCGACGTGGTAGCGAATCTACTTTTTGCCCTTTTTCAGTGCTTCGGCGGCAGCTTTGTTGCGTTTCGCTTCTTCCTGTTGCTTCTTCTTGAAAGCGATATCCTCCTCGTCCAATTCGTGATTTTGTTTCTTAGCCTGCTTCAAAGGCTAAAGACAATCAGATCGAGCTTGGTTTCCTGTACGTCAACTTGATTGACCCACCTTCAGTTTCCCGCCTTGACGACCTGACATTGCGTCGAACAATCCTCGAGCTTGTCGAAAGACCTGAGATTGTCCTCTCTTCGATGCTGACTCTAAGTCGCTAGTACTAGCTAGTGCATACGCGATCCATATATCGCTTCACAAATCGTGAAACTTGAGCTCGAGTTCATCTGCCTAATGGGGAAGGACAAGGCTAAATTCCGGTATATCTTGACATGTCGACTTTGGTTATTGGAGATTACCTTAATTACTTCAATCTCACGAATGTACAAGTCGTGGTACAAGCGGTACCATATCCGTACTCGACTGTGTGCCTTCCTGCATTCAGCCCATGGACTGGATGGGCGACATTCAAATGTGAAGAGCAAATCAGAGATGTGCACCGCACACCTTGGTAGGCACATGACTCTATGCACTGACACAACACCTGTAGATATCCAACCACGCACATGATATTTCGAGATCGTCTCGACTCGACCCGGAAACCTCTACTCCACTCTACTTGTGCTAAGTTGTCCACGGTGACTTGCCTATGGTCGCCTGCAGCTTCGAGGGATTAGGACATCTTAGAACATCCGACGAGGGCTGCTTCTTTATTGACCAGCACGACCGCCACTTGATTCTCCATGGTTTAAATGTTTCTGGAACCTGCAAATTACCGAATTCACCAGATCATGCTGCTCTAGATCCTGCTCACGAGGAGTTTTGGAGACAAGGCACTTTTATCGGCCGACCTTTTGCAATTGAAAAAGCGAAGCAGCATTTTGACAGACTCAGGTCATTCGGGGTCTCTCTTGTGCGGTTTGTCCTCACTTGGGAGGCTCTAGAACCCTGTCCGGATGTCTACGACGAAGAATACCTACAATATTTAACAGCAGTCTTGACCATAGCCAGCGATAGTGGGTTACTCATAGTGCTCGACTGCCATCAAGATTGCTGGTCACGCTTCACTGGCGGGAGCGGCGCGCCCTTGTGGACTTTGAATGCTGCAGGACTGGTGCCGAAACATCTCGAAAGCTGTGGTGCCGCGCTTATACAAAAACCTGACGTTATGGGTCATGGCAAAGCCGGGACTTTGTGGGCAACCAATTACACGAAGTTCTCTGTTAATACAATGTTCACTCTGTTCTTTGGCGCGGAAACTTTTGCACCTAGAACCAAGATTGACGGCGAAAGCATTGGCTCGTATCTGAGACGCCATTATATCGCAGCCTTTATCACTGTGCTGAAGCGTTTACAGGGCATTCCTGGGATAGTGGGGATCGATGTCATGAACGAACCACACCACGGTTTCATTGGTCTAAAAAGCTTACACAAATTCGATGAGGATGTATTACTACATCTTGGGAGCATACCTACAGCTTTGCAATCCATGAAGCTTGCTGCTGGTATACCGCAAGATGTCTCAGTATACAGTAAATCATGGCCCAAACCCACCAGATGTAGCTCCTTGATCAGACTGAATGTTAACGGTGTAAAGGCCTGGAAGGACGCTTCCCATGATATATGGCGGTCACATGAAGTGTGGAGTGAAGAGGGATGCAAAGAAGACTACTTTCACAACTTTCCACCAGATCACAACCGAGCAGGACAAGTAGTTGATTTCACACAAGATTTCTATGTTCCATTTCTCGAGGACTTCAACCGTGCACTGAAGGAAGTATCTCCCTCGCTCTACACATTCATAGAACCAGTTCCGAACATTGGCATTGATCCTATGCAGAATTTCATCGATGTCAGAAACATCTGCTTCGCCCCGCATTGGTATGATCTCCAGGCGTTATTCGAGAAGAAGTTTTCGTCAAGGATGACAGTGAATGTACAGGCACTGAGCCAAGGTTCCCGAAATCTTCTCGCACATACCTATTTTGGTTACGATTCGGCGATCATCAACTACGCGAAACAGTATGCAGGCATATTTCAGACTTCCTCGACAACTTTTCCACGACTGGTGGGGGAGACTGGTGTGCCATTTGACATGAACTCTCATTACCTACGGTCAAACTTGCGAGGCAAGGAGAACGATTATGGTGACCAGGAAGGAATGATGGACATCATGTGTAGCGCAATGGAGCGAAATCTCTTGAGCTATACCTTGTGGAATTACACACCCGAAAATCTCGCCTATGCAGGTGGAGGCGATCTATGGAACGGGGAGGACTTTTCGGTGTACTGTGAATCGGAAGTTGAGCACTCCGTAGACATCCCACTTCAGTATGCCGGCACGCGGGCAGCAAAGGCATGGATCCGGCCGTCTGCTGTCAAAGTCGCTGGCCGCCCCTTGGTTAGTGAATTCAACTTGCGAAAACGCACATATACACTGGAATTCATGCCTTCCACAGCACAAGAAGAATTGTCGCGGACAACAGAAATATTTGTACCGCGACTACACTTGCAGGGACGGCGAATATCATTCGAGTCCACCGGAGCTGATGTGGTGTGGTGGCTTGATGTCGCGGACGAGACTTTGTACATGGTGCACGCGATACAGACGGAAGGTGACGGTCGCTGTCGCGTGACCTTCCGATTCGAGTCGAGCGGCGATCGAAAATCTGAAACATTCTGGCTGACATATTCAGCAGTCATGATGGTCATAGTTATTCTTATTTTGGTAATATCTTGATATGAATATCTAGGGCATAAGCTTGATGAAGCTGTGCCTCAACCAATTGCTCAACGCCATTCGTGCACTTCCCAGCAGCTGCACCTTTGAGCGATTTTGGGGAAAATTTGGTCATATAAGGCAGAATTCTAGGTCTTTTTAGAGCTATGCCAGTCTTCACAACTCATAAATGAGATGGACTGTTAATAGTTGTGTCGTACATGAAATTATCGAGTCCACATTCGTGAGCACTCTTAATTGTCAGCAGACATTCTAAGGTCTCAGATGGACTTCTTGGCTTCCTGCGATCGGTCAGAAATCGTTGTAGACTCGGTGCGAAAGCCTTACGCCAGTAGTTGTTTCTCTCTTGTACTTCTCAGCCAACTCATCGTATTCTGTGTCGCGCGTCTTTAGCTTTTGCTTAAGGTTTGTTATTTCCTCCGTGAGAGCTTTCGCCTTGACTGCACCATCACTGGAAGCCTGCATGTTGTCTATCTTGTCCTGCATTCGAAGAGTGTCGTTCACTAGGACGAAAACACGATTGAGGATCAGAGATAGGAATAAAGTGAACCCAGTCAGGTACATGTTTCGCTGGGAATAGAATTTTCTTGCTTGCATGTCCGACCTATATTGTTCACGCATGCCGGCCTCGACCTGGGTGGTCCCTTCCTCCGTGACTTTGAATACTCGATTGACGGAGTCGATAAAGAGTACAAGTATGAATATGAAAGTGATCTTCAGCCCGTATTGTAACTTCGCGATGATCGGAGAGGTGTTTATGAACAGAAAGAGCTGACGTCGCCATGTGAAAGGCAGTGGCAGCACTAAGAGGCAGAAGACTGCCATTTCAAAGACAAGAAGACTGAAAACGAGAGCATAATCTTGTGGATTTTAGTGCTGATCAGATATACGCGTCGAGAGGACTTACAGAGAGTCATTGTGAAGCACTTGCAATATGTTTATCCGTGGAAGGGGACGCTAGTAGTGCGGTCTGATTTTATTATGGTCTCAGTCGTAACAACATCAAACACAAACTAATGACGCGGTTCTACGAATACAATGGCATATGTAGGCTCATTCAGCTGAGCACGTGAAGCAGCTTAATTTGTGCTTGCAATTGCATTAATATTGCGCGCACTGCAATTGCATTCAACGTTAACACCCGTGGATCTCGAGCTCAAGGTTCGAACAAATCGTGATCAGATGTCCTTCGTATTCGTGCCTCATGTAAAGGTATACGTAGAGCTACCGCAAGAAACTAGCGTACGTTCAACGATCTCGACATCCATTACCTCGCTAGCTCTATTAGATTGCTGTAGCTAATGGACATGGAGAGACACACAAACATGGGCATTTATATTTAGACTTCAAGTACCTACGAAGCTCCATCTCGCTTGGCAATGACCAATACTCCAGAAGCAAGCCTACGCATATCGTCACATTCTGATTCCTGGCTGCACCCTGAGACCATCGAGCACAGACTAGAAGTCGCCAAACCTGCCACGAGATATTGAGGTTGTGTTTGCGAGTCGTGCTGGCGTCCTGCAGCTGCGTGCGACTGTTGTTCTTTCTGTGATCAGGAAAATGTAGCTTACGAACACACCTGCAAAATACGTATAATATTGGACAAACCCGAAGTAACAAGATATACATAAAACTAGACATGATGCAGCAAAATCACAAGACGGATTCCCACTGAATAGACATGCGCCTTATTTTGTACCAAGAACATTCTCTAGAGCCTCAAGCATTAGATAACAGCAGCAGGTTATTGATCAGGCCAGCTGTCAGCTGCAGCTGCAGGAGACCAGACCTCTTCCAAGTGGAACTTGTAGACGGAAGAGCAACCTCGAAATTGAGGCTTCCACTCGTCTGCGTGGGTGCTGATCCTCATCTGTGGCTGCTGTCCAGGTGCTGACAGGCCCCGGATTCCAAGGTGGCTCTCAAATCGGGTTGACCTCGGGAATTAGACAGGAATTTGAAAGTTGGCTGATCCATACGCCAACAACGGAGGCGGTGTACAAGTACAAGTACTTGCTCTCTTGGAATATCAGACACTATCGAACACACCTGCAGCTGGGCATGCTGCTAATCAGCCAGCAATGCAAAATTGGTAGCTAGGTACTCATACATGGACCAGATAATACAGATACGTTGACATGGAAGCTACGGGTGATCCATCACTACTACGGTTGCAATCACTGTCCATGCTTGGCGTGTTTACTCGTCCTCGGAAACTTCGAGCTGGAGGCATCCTTCGAAAGACACCTAGTTCGTTTATGTGGAAGCCGATCCACCGAGTAATGAGTGGCTCCGAAGATCAAAAGAAATCACGAGACTATCTAACTCCAACGCTTGTGCTTAAGACCAGCATGACTCTGTCACGATCTCGTACTCGTCTTTGCAGCTCATGGATCGCAGGTAAAATGGTTTTTCATGGCACTCGGCCGCTGAAGCATCGCATACCTATGATGGAACACATGCTGGGTTGGAGATCTTATCTTCTCTTGTCTGGTAGACCGAAGATCTTTCGGCTGCTTGAGAAGGTCACCCAGGCATATTTTGGAGACGACCTCATAGCACATGATTGTGTCAGATATCCTTTATCTTTGCAGGTGGCATTGGATCTATCTGAAACTGACGTCTTCAAGCACGGGACTCCTTGTACATACTTGGAGTCACACTTTCGGGGGCAGATCTGCAGTAGTCTAAGAAGTGTCGTATTTGAGCATTTTCTGCCCTTCCAAGCATGCGAGCATGATTCAGTGCCTCTAGCTTTGACCGAAAGCAAAACTCTTGGCAGGCATCATGATACTTGTGCTCGGTGCACCAATTCATGGTTAGCAGCGGGATTTGTTAAGCACTCAAACCATTGGATTGTTTGCAAGACCGGCCAGCTGCACTGTTGGAATTGTATTCCAGGTTATCACCTGGCCATGGGCATGAGTGGCGATTCAATGTGGTTCGGCAACATGCTCGCCGTGGGAGCTCCATATATTGGTCATCGGATGTCAATCAATGCTCGGCGGTGGCTTCAGCCACGCACATTGACGGATCATCTAGCCATGAGACAGTAATATTGAATGTTGTGAAACTGCTGGAGAGCGCTCATAATCATATAAGGAAACAAACCTGCTTGATTTTTTGCGATTGCGCGGCAGTATGAGGGGCGGAAGTAACACAATTGCCTGCAGGTTCAACCGTCTGACATATAAGTGATTGTACTCTCGACTTTGTTCTTGCACAAGTACTAGTGCGAGCAGCAGCTGCTGCTGCAGCAGATGCAGGGCTGATCAACCATTTGCAGTTAATTAGCTTGGGCAGGCAGAGGGGCGCTCGTCGACGTCGACCGTCAACCTGCAAGCATTGAATTTGAGGCTTTTGTGGCTCCAGAGGCGCTGGAGCTGTTTCATAAGAAGAGCCGAGCCTCGACAGGGAAGCTCTCGCACCAATTCCCGAAATTCGTCGGCTGGGTCCTCGCTCGTGGCCCGCACACTTGACAGCCAACTCACACGATATATTCCTGGCCATTCCCACATTTGAAAATCCCACCTGGTCACAACCTCCCTCACTTGCAACAATATGCCAGCGCCCATCTCTTTCGCTCGCCCGGACGCTAGGAGGCCTTCGGTATCCCAGTACGGCTCTCTCTATGGTTCATACAGCGGTTTCCTTTCTGGCTCTTTCGGAGCTTACCACAAAGGGTAGGTTTATCAGTGCCCGGGATCGTTGTCGGTATAACATGTCAATTTGTCCCCGACATACCACAATGTTCCTCTTACGAGGCGACTGTTCGCTGGGCATCAATCCAGGACTCGTGCTGACATGCAACAGAGGCGATGACTACATGGACCACGAAGTCGACGAGTGTCTTCCCAGGTTAGAGGCCAATTTCTGCAAAGACTTCTCTTGTTGCGGGCTCGTATTGGACGACCTGCATGACCTCTTGCAGCACTATGAGGATCACCATGTCAAGATCGAGGACGATCATACAGTTATGCCCCCCACAACACCACAAAGTAGGCAACAGACGCAAAGCGGTAGACCAAAACCCGACCTTGAGGCTATGAAGCGTCGCGCCATGCTAGACATGCAATACCACTTGGGACAGAATGACATGCATTCGTCGAGCATAATCGAAGACGATGACGTCGCTTTCGACAACTATTCTCAACATGGCGAAGTGTTCCAGTCTAGGAAAAGGACATGGAGGCCTTCTATGTCTTCTCCGTCAGTCGCCACGCGCGACTTCTTTACCCCTTCTCAATCACCGCAGTCAACTCCAGCTTCCTCCATGCCATCGACTCCGACAATGACTGTCACACACGATTTCAGCGGCGAATTGGATAATCCACTCTTGTTCGGACCTCCCTCAAGCTCAGATGATTGGCTGTTCTCGGATGGACGTCCTCAAATACCGCAGATCAAAAAGGTTCGACAAGCTCAACCGCATCAAGGTTACACTAAACCGGAGATGATGTCTCCTCCGCAAGTCATTGAACATCCGGGGTCGAACCTTGTTGTAGTCGAGAAGCCGTATAAGTGTCCAGTCCCTGGTTGTGACAAAGCTTACAAGAATCAAAATGGACTGAAATATCATAAAATGCATGGCAATTGTGCCGCCAATCCAGTCGCGTTTGCCGCTGCTCAGGCCAGTGGTCAACCAGTCTCATATATGGTGCAGGAGAACAAACCATACAGCTGCAACCTCTGTGCAAAGCGCTACAAGAATCTCAACGGTTTGAAGTATCATACAGCACATTCGCATCAACATGTCACCACCGACTCTGTGCTTAAAGCAATCCAAGAATCTGGCAGCAATCAGGCTGCCTCGATTTGGTAGGACAACGTTAACGTCAACATCTACATCTCTATCAGCTTTGGCTTTAGCATGATTTTTTCACACAGATCGAATATTCAGACACGACATAGCGTTGGCTTGAAAACAATATCTAGCATATCTAAAAGTTTATCATTTTGCGATCAGTCTCAAAAGTTAAAAAGTAAGCAATTTAGTCATCGGGCAAGCTGTCTTTCAATATGACCATGAACATCATTACAGAACTTGCTAAAAATGCCATGCATGACATCTTGCCGTTTTTGTTCTTGTTGTATGATTATGTATGTACTTCACTTCATCCTTCAGCTTCAATGGAATTCGCCTTGTGCTTTGGCAGGAATTTGAACTGCTCGGAAGCTTTGCCAAGAAATCTTTCACTAATTTTTATCCAATCGCTGCAAGACTCTGATGCCAGTAATTTCTCCTGCTCGTTACGATACACTACGCTTGGCGCTCGTTCGTTCATAGGTAGTGGTCCGTTCTCTAGCAGACCGACCGGCATGTATCGATGGTGAAACGACATGAATTCGAGCATGAAGCGTCTTGTCTTGTCGACTCCCATTTGATCTGCTCCCCAGTATGCGAGGCCGTTATGACAGAACTGCTCTATCATTGCCAAGCGTTCGGTGGCAGACTTATCAATATGTTGCTGAGCCGTAATTTCTTCGAAAATCCACGGTTTGATGAGCGCTCCACGAGCAATCATGCAGCCATCCACACCAGCTTGCATATGGTTGTTCCAGTCTTCATATGAGTAGATATCTCCATTTCCTAGGAAGGCCATTGAGGTATCGTAGCCGAATTCTGCATGCCGGCCCCTGAGATCTTCTTCAGAGAGCTGGGCTTGGTAATCCTTGATTTGTGCTGCACAGTCTGCAATATAGGTCCAATCTGCACTACGAGAGTAGCGTTGTTGACGCGAACGACCGTGAAGCGTGACCATAGACACACAAGCATCAGAATTCAGACGCGCCAGAAGCTTTCCGGCAGTATTCTTCTTGTCTGAGACTCCAGTCCGGATTTTGCAGGTAATTGGGATTGTACCGGAAACCATAGACATGCCCTTTAGCATTTTCACTAATCGACCTTGATTGTCCAGCAATGCGGAGCCAGCACCACTCTTAAAAATTAGATCTATAGGACAACCACAATTCAAATCAATGAAATCCAGAGTTGTGGACATTTGTTCGTTCAGAACTTCTGCTGCTTTGAGGTTTACTTGTGCCTTTGGACCAGCCAATTGCACACCAAACATGCCATTGCGTCCCGCTCGAGTGTCTCGTTCGCTGACATGTGATCTTGTAAGCGCCCACTCGCCTGCTGCCCCCGACAGTAGAGGTGCGGAGACTGCCATCTCGGAATACGTAACATCAGCTCCAAATGCACGACAAATTTGACGGAATGGTAGGTTGCCAGTAGTAGTTAGTGGTGCTAAAACCTTTGCACCCGACCAGTTTATTCGTCGTTTCTCGGTCGGCCGCAAGGGAACTTCTGGAATGTGTTCCACGGCACGTCCTTCGTGGTCAACGAGCTGATTCAAGTACTCCAGATAAGTGTCCGACTTGGGAGTTCTGTATTGCTTCTTCCGTAGTTGTATCATGACCTCACGCTTGATGACGTTCTGTACTTGAGATTCAGTATTGGCATCAGAAGGAGGAAGCACCCAGGTTGCAGGATTGTCTTTATCGCCCTTGATAACATGGCCACTGAGCCAGCGACACCGGAATCCAGCCTCACAATATCCCGAGTTCTGATATACTGAGCATACAGTGCCGATATCTTCTGGTTTCTTGCTCATGTATACAGATAAATCATGTTCAAATTTGCAATCTTCGCCTGCCTCGCACGACTTCCCTAAAGCTATGCGAGGACATAATCTTATATCGTCTCGTGAATTCGTGAACTTTCGTCCTTTGTTCTGCCCATGTTCGCGTTTCTTCTGCTTTTTGTGTTTGTGAGTGTCCTCAAGGAGTTCACTAGTCTTAGGTGCATCGTGTCCACGCTTTATGCCATTGATCTCGTTCTCCACTTGTATCTCCAGAGTGCTAGAATTAGGATTGCCAGTAGTGCTCTCGTATTGGTCTTCTGGTAATTTTGGAAGCGTAGGCATGGCCATGGCTGTGTTTTGAGAGGTTGTAGAAGTTCTTCAACTATCAGTAGCTCGAGAATTAGTGGCAACAATAACGACCAATTGTCCTTGAAAAGCTCTAGATTCGGGTGGTATAAATTCGCACCTTTTGTGGCTGATAAGATCTCGCGATCGTGAAATCGTACCGGTACTGTACTCCTCAGTTTCATGGGTGAATGTGCCCCGACAGTGGCCAGTAGTGTAGTAATCGACATTCACCCGTGAAAGAGAGGAGTACCTATAAGAGCTCGCATTCGATTAGATGCACGAACACTCCAGCAGACCTAAGTAGTAATACAATTGCACGTAGTTGCGAACAAGTTCAGAAAGAGTACAAGGTACTGAATAATGCTCAATATTAATAATCGCTATATGTCATCTGCACGCCAGAACGACCCAGGGCTCTAACGACAAAAGACCAAATATTATGCAGTATTGCCAACGGACCGATCTTTCCTGCGATTTGTGAAAAACTCCATGACACGTCTAGCAGCTGACGAAGATGTCCTCTCGTGATTCTTGCCACCCTTGTTGTGCGTCATCGTCTGGTCAGATTCATTATACGTGCCAATTGAGCCTGGCGGATTGGCGATCAAAGTCAGATCACAACGTGACTGATCTCGGCTTTTTGACAGCAGGCTGGAAGGTCTATCGGCACCGATTCCCTCTTCACTGACTATGTCCCCTGGCTCAGCGTGCATGTCGAAGATAGCTTGTGATCTTGACACGTCTTCGGTAAGCAAGAGTTCCGGAATAGTGGCCATCAGATCAGAAGCTTGTGCAGAACACGCGACTTCCATTTTGCCGCTCGTCTTTATTGTAGCGGACGGCCAGAGTTTGCCAAGGAGACTGCTAATACTCGAAGAGTTCCGCTTATGATGCCGAGCTCCCGAAGAGCCTGTATCATTGGCGAAGGATCCTGCCCGCGAGACATCCTCCCGGGTTGCACTCTTAGTGATCGAGGCGGAAGTGGTCAGTTCTCCTAAAGCATTTTGTTTTGTGGAACGTGGGGATGCTGTCTTGGCATTCTTAAAATTTGTCTTAGACCATCGCTTTACGTGGTCAGATCTCCCGGAAGACGCATCTAGTGCTAAATTTGATTTGACAAGTAGGTCATTGTGAGCTTCAGGTATGATACAAGACGTCGGATGATAAGACGTCGGTCGCGGACGTCCTGATGGGCCCGGTAATCTGGTGCTCCCCTTTGTCGTCACTTGTTTGACCATTGGAGTGGAATCAGGAAGAGTAGCATGGTGATTTGCGCCTGAATGACTCGCACTTCGGACCATAGAAGGTGCTGCCGCTACAGACAGAGAACTTGTAGCACCTTTTCTGCCTTCAGAAACAGATAGTTGCTTTCTATCACTATTCACAGCTGTATTCAGTATGAACGGCTTTTCGTACTCAATCTGGACCGTGTGTCTTTTGTTATTGCCTGACGTTCGCTCTGGAGGAGCCATGGAAGTCTTCTTGCAGGAACCACTCAATGCAAGATGGTTATCTAGTGGTAGTGTATGACTCGCGTGAGATGCGGTTCGTTCTGATGAGCTGCGAACCATGTCCTGGGATGTCAATGGTAGGATCGAGTTTCTCGTGTCTGATTGATATCGGTATGCCAGCACATTCCGTGCATGTGGTTTCAACCAGGAGTGGATAATTATGTCATCCAAGCAAGCCCTCTTCTCAGGGTCTGGCACTAAAATGCGACGCAGAAGATCCCGAGCAATTGGTGTGATATACTCCGGGAAAGTGAGAGGTGTGCTGATGATGTACTTATACAACAAGCTAATATTGTCTCCCTCAGGATTGGCTGGATCGTCGTCGAACGGAAGGTAACCAGCGAGCATTGCATACTATACAATTAATGCATGCATCAATGAAACACAAGATGCTTACCAGTATCACACCACAAGACCAAACATCGACTTTACGTGCGCGATATTTCCCGTCCCCAACGACAAGCTCAGGTGCAGCATAACATGGACTTCCACAAGATGTCTGCATCAGGTCATCTGGGACTTGTCCAAGATTAATTTGAGCCTGCATTGATCCCGCCACTTTGTCGTCTTCAGAGTAATTCACATTAAATGTGTTTGCAAAGCCGAAATCAGTGATGATGATGTTGCGATTCCGGTCCAACAGAAGGTTCTCTAACTTGAGATCTCTGTGAACAATGCCGTTCAAGTGCAAGTACTGTACGGCGGATATCAGCTGAGCAAATAGCCTACACGCTGTCGGATCCTTGAGATATCGATGAGCCAGTATGTAGTCAAACAGTTCTCCACCTGCATTTCATTCAGTTTCGACCAAACGTCAGATTCTGAGTTGTACCTGAGGCATATTCTAGGATGATACCAATATATTTTTCGGTTTCGATAACTTCGTGGCATTTGACTATGTTTGGGTGATTCACACGGCGTAGAACGACAATTTCGCGTTCAATCTTGTTCATTCTTGATCGTGAAGCACCGATCGACTCCTTCCTAATGAGCTTGACTGCAACTTGAGCATCACTTTTGGAATCGTCCCGCTTAGCCGCCCATCCCAACTTTACTTTGCCGAATTCACCTTCTCCTAGGGTTTGACCAAGTATGTACTTGCCGACTGGAACATCAGCCAACATTGTTTAATGGACTTGGGGACTATACAGCGAGCATCAGATCGAAGTGACGAGCCCCTAGCAGGCGCAACAGCCTGCAAAGACATAAGTCGTCTCTGTGGGATCTCTGTGACTACCGTAGATGTTGCGCTCATTGGTACATGGTAATTGGAATCATTCTTGTCAACTTCGGATATAGGGGCATTGCGCAACTATTTGCTCAGTAACAGTGTTTGTAAATATGAAGGCTGTTGACTCCACAAATGGTTTCAACAACAAAAGTGCAAGCCGGTGCAGTCCAGCCACAACGTACTCGGAAGTACTTCAAACTTTCTGCCGCCACCAAAGGGTATGGTGGCAATGCATGGTACGATGTCCTGCTCTGCCACCTTCGACCTCGAAACTTCCCAGCAACGCATGACGCAAATCTTCGTGGATACTTAAGTGGTCGATGTCTTCAATGGCACAGCGTTTGCCCTTCTCAATCATGTCATGCATGTCATAATTGAAATGTGCTGTTCAAAGCGTAACCGGATCTGCAAGAGCTCTTTCATTTCCTTCCCTTCTCGACAGTCTCTTGGGCACCTTCGAACCATTAGCGCATGTTCTTGCTTGTGCTGGTCATAATTTCGAGCGCGTAATGATTAGGCTCACCAACATCAACCTTGCTGGTCTAGGTTTATCTACTGTGGGTGTGTCACGCATTCCACAAGGACCATAGAAACTGGTCACTGCCAGCTTTACGAAGGATTGAAACATAGTCATGAATGTGATACCCGAACTAGCACTCTTGATCAATTGTTTAGACGAGCACGTTGAGATCAAAGAGTCTGGCGTTGCGAATCTGGTCACTCGATATCTCGACTGTCCAACAGCAGAGCTGGAGTCGACTGATCTTACAATTATCACTGATAACATTCACCTATCTATAGACCTGGCTGCAGAAGTCGTTCTGGAAATCCTTCTTAGCTCGTCAGTAGACAGAGGTAAGCCAAAAGCCATCGTGCATGGACTACACGGTCGTGCACAAAGCAATAAGATAAACCAGTCTATAGCATCCTGGATGCAACAAACAGACGAATACGAGCTCGCACTCTATGATATAGTCCTGGAGACGAAGAGGATAGTACAGGCATCCGTTGTCACGATGCAAGAATCTCTCCCTGTACAGACGACTTCAAACGCTATCGAGATCGAAGCACAACTCGATCCTTCTCATATGTCCAAAGAGAGTCATGCACAGAGTACAGGTTATAGTCGTGTCATGTTTCATGCGCATCACCTCTTAGCTAAATCTAAGCGACAGGACTTGAAGAAACTTGCAGTCACGCTCGACTTGCATGTTGTGGTAAAAGTCGGCTATCCTGGCCTCATAGCCGCCGAAGGAGAACGATCCTGCATTGGACTATTCAGACAAGAGGTCAAGGCAATGCGGTGGCATACAATTGCTCTAAGGTACGACATGAACAAGGATCTTGATGATCGACAAACATGGTTGAACCATGCGATCTTACAAGAACGTTTCTTCGAGACGGATGGAATGGAGGACGTCGCAGCATGTCTACAAGGAGACCGGGAGTGGTTCATGTCTATAATGCATTAACCGTCTAATATTCTTTACCACACGTCCTGCTAGAATCGCGAACTTGTATATACATATGATTGTCCTGGACGTTCATTCTGAATTGGCATCAATAATGTTTTGACTAGGTATGTTAGCGACAGATAGACAGACAGCCAGCCAGACACCGTGCAAGTCTCACTTTATATGTTGAAACAATGACTGGAAAAGAGTCTCAATCTCGGGACTTGTACGGATGAATTTCAGTTCCCAGAATCCATACTTCGAATTCTTGAGCAGTTCAGTGAAAGTGATCAAGAGTCCCCATGGGTGAGGACGATTGCAGATTAGTCTTTCCAAAAGAACTCTTGTGATCTGTTCCTTCACCAAAGCGTCTTGATCGCCACCATTGGAGAAGAGCAGCAGAAGAACGCAACTGAAGAAATAAGTGTGGCTATTTGGATAGCGCAATTGATTAGCGATGCCACCCAGCATCTTGTATCGACCTGTGATATCAGCATTGAACAAATGTGCGAAGTGGGGGATCTACCCGCAGGACCAAGCGATCTAAATAGTTCGTGCAACAAGGACACCCACGGAGAGTTGACCTCGAAAACAGGAGGTCCTTTGACAGCTCGCATGGCTTGCGTACCACAATGCAAAACCAAAGTGTTCAGCAGAACACTATCTGGTATATTGTCTGACATTTCCTCAGACCTCCGAGCCAATGCCTTAACGATTTTTGGAATCATCGCAGGATTCATCGAGTATATATAATTGTGGACGTGGCTCAAAACTTTACCAATAGAGAGAATGTGCTCAAGATCGGCTCGGATTCGTGGTGCATGCGCAGTCTCCGGTAATCTATCCACTTTCAGGCCTGGAAGGAAAGGGTCCGGTAAAAGCATCTTCTTGGGAAACGAGCTCAGAACAAGATTCCGCAGTTGCACACAACCTTCACTGAATTGCGTTAGCTGCAGACACATCTGGTATTGGACGACCTACGGTATAACACTCATAAAGTCATGATGAAACTCATCGAGAAGTCCCGGGTAGTCATTGAGTAGGACCAATAAAATCCGGAGCACGGAATTGTAGATCAGACGTGAAGCGTCGCTTAGATTGTCTCCTTGTATCGAAGGTGCCAAGAATTTGAGTAGAGCTATAAGCAGATCACAGTACTGTGGCCAGCTTGTTTCCTCAGCTTCAGAGAGTAATTTCGGCATGAACAATCGGTGAGATATCAGTGTGATCCATTGGAAGGAGAACCCAGGAACGTGCAGCGGCTGTAACACAACCAAGGTCTCACTGAAGGTGCCAAGTAAGTGATGTCCCAAGCCTTGCAGAGCATAGCTGTTCGAGTCAATCTCGCTGAGTAGACTAGTGAACAATCGAAAAAAGGTCCGTTGGTGAAAAGCCGACCCTGACATATCATGCTCATGAAGCATGACCAGCGTAGAGACCGTTAAAAAGCGCTTGAAATTGTCTTTGGTAGTTTCGTGATGCTCTTCATGACCATGAAATTTTAGCATCATTAGTACTAATTTGGCAACAGCATCAACGACTAGATAATGTGCATTTGTAGCACTGGGTAGCACAATGTGTTGCATACGAGCTGCAGACTCAATGCCTTGCTCGATCATGCAACGAAAGAACAAGTTGCTGACCTCCTCATTCGTGGTAATACCACTATTTTGTAGTTGTAAGACATACGCTAGCTGGACCTTCTCTGTGGTTGCGGGGTGACTGACAAGGTGGACCCATTCCATAAATATCAATGAAAGTTGCTCTCGAAGAGCTCGGTCATTGAACTGTGGTTTCCAATCAAGTTCTGGTAACCTGGAATGTGCATGTAACTTTTGAAATAATTCGTTTAACTCCGGATGGTCTTCTATCTCAGAGACCCTGTCAAGGGCTTCTAGACATGAGACAAAATCGCTGTGTAGCGCGACAGGAGTACTGCCTGAAACGGTCTCGTGTATGAGACTGATTGCAAAATCAATGGCAGGTATTGTGCCTTCGTCAATACGTTTGGCAAGCTGTACATCGAATTCCGAAGGGACGATGATCTGGGCCCGCATAAGAGCATAGATGACCGGCACATTATATTTTCGTGGATCCTCTGAGTGTACCAGCCACAACGAGACATCTCGAAAGGTTTTCATAGAAAGTTCGATAAAGTGATTGAGGAGTAGGGTTAAGCATTGAGCAGCCAGCTCATTGTATGGCGTTTTGAACAACAACTGGCAGACGCGCTGCGAGCAGGTCAATGTCCTTTCATCCCGCATGAGTCCAGCTAAGGAGGAAAGGTACAATGGTATTTGCTGTAGAGATGCCCTCAATGGCGACTCCGTTGGCACTTCTTCCAAATTTGATAATTCAAGCGCCCGCGCCGAAGAATCTACCTCTACTAACGAGTTCAAGATCTGTTCAAAATTCTCTGCTGACAATTGGTCGTTATTGTAGAAGACTGTTTCCTGATCTGAAACAGCCGATCGTGAGTCGTCTTTGGAATAATACAAAGCAGCTTCTTGAGCAGTCCGAGGTATTCTGGCGAAGTCTTCGTACGTACTAATCTGATCAGCTGTCAGTCCAGTAGATTTGATTCGAAGCGGATCTGGCAACGGAAAGGCGTGACGAGGCGCATTAAGATCGGAGAACCTCGAACTATTGTGAGACTCTGAATGTTTACGTCGAGCTTGGTATCCCGCTGCTAGGCCCTCGTCTATCTCGGAAATGGCTCTTTCGCAAGCTGCTTTCTCCACTATCATGCACGCGGCATCCAAATTGTCACTGATCAATTGTGATAGTAATGTTTCACCTTCTGCACTGAGTCCTTCGAAGCCACTTTGTGCCAGCAAGATCCGAAGGTTTGTGCTGATAGCGCCTCGCAGAGGCTCCTTACAGGTGACAAGAGCTAGACTCCCAGCTAAATTCTGATTCATTGTATGCGCAGCACGACGAAATTTGTTCACATCTTCCTCCAGTGCAAAATCTTTGGAGACGAGTTGCGAAGTCGATATGCTGGCCACGGCTACGCTGCGTTCGACTACTGGTAGAATGAATTCCCTGATCGCACGTTCGGCGGCCATCAAAAGCAATCTTTGCAGATTCGGAACTGCGAAGTTCTGTGAAATGACGGGATGTATTGTGATTGGCATTTCAGCCACAGCAGAACTGACGAAAGCTGTACTTTGATCCAAGTCAAGATCACCCAACCCTCGGCGGAGCATGTCATCACGAGTCTGGAATTCGTCTACTTCTCCATCTGCGTGTGGCGGTGGTCCAAGCTCTATGGCAACCACCGGGCGATTGCTCAGAATGGAACTCGCAGGTATATCACTCATGACAACGTTGAGCTTTTTGCACAAAACCTCGACCTCAAATTTCAGGTTGAGTTTCATGTCAGCACTTTCGTAAAGCTCGATCAGCAGCGAAAGTACGGCCATTGTCCACGGACAAGGAGGCTTGAAGACTTTAGACTCGACACATTGCTCTAGGACTCTGCACACGAAGGGCAAGACCACAATCAGACGATTATCATCGTAACCTTCCAAGAGCAGATCTTTTAACGATATTGTTTTATGCTTCAAGGGCTGATTCCGCAGTAAAGTGATACCTCCTAACCACGAGCCGAGGTTTTTCAGATTGGTTCTTTCCACGGTAGATGTAATCGTACTGTCGGCATTGAGTAGAAGAGCTATATTGTCAATGGTCTCCTGGAGAATATAGTACATAAGCTGATCACTCTCCATAGCTTCGAGGAAATGAATGTACAGACTATGGTAGTTTGGCTCCACAGCTGCACGTTGAGACACCAGGTGATTTGCGAACCAAATGTAGTTTCGCGGCTCGAGAACAGATTTTACCTCCTGAAGCTTTTCGGAGAGATTCGTCAATGACATATTGTTCATATTGAATAGTATTTTATCACAGATCTCCATTGATGGATCATCAAACTTTGAAGGATCTCGAAAATTAGAGCCAGATGATAATGCTCGGAAGACTTGTGTGGTGCTGGACGAATTTGCCAAGAGCGCTGCTTGCACTTGTCGTGTGTCATCTCCGTTGTACTTTGGTATAGTAGGCAATTTAGTCTGTTCACCGTCCCGAATTGCCTGTATCAGATCTGACTCATACTCAACAAGATTCGGCACTGCTAGAATTTGCTGACAATATTGTGGCCATGCCGGGACACGATCTTGGAAGTGTCTTAATGCTTGAACACCGAATTTGAACATATTGGAATCAGGCTCATGAGCAACAGCATCGAGAATATATCTCAAAGAAATCCCCAGTGGTATGTATGCTAGTAATTGGTTTTGTATGAGACTGCCGAACAACACAGCAGTGATGTTCAGAGCTGATAGTGGGTAATCCGCGAAAAATCGATATTCGTCAAATAGGCTGTGTAGCATGCAAGCAAACACATCTTGATCGCGTGTGTCAGCTGACCTCTTCAAGTTGTGCAACATCTCCACGAAATTAGCAATACTCATTTCTCCTTCGTACAAGCGTCCGTAATAATATTCGACCTCTTTTTCGACATCCTTAGCAAAGTTGTTCGAAGCCAGGGACTCTCGATTGGCATTGGTGCTATTCATGAGTCGAGGATAAACCTGTAGGCAGGAACCTTGGACTTGTTTCAAGAATTCTCCGTTTTCGGGAGACATTGCACTGTTCATCAAAGCTTTCAAAAAGATTGCTACGGTTTCCACTTTCAAGGCAACTGTAATGGGCATGAGATTTCCTTCTGACTGTTGCAACACATTTTCTGCTTCAGCTTTAAAAGCAAGATATCGTAAACAAGCCTCAATGAACTTATCTTGTCCAGTCACAATATGGTGATCCAGCCATTTATCGATATTGAGGAATTCGCGGGCAGAAGCAATAGCAGCCAGATCGAGGACGAAGGCATACGGCTGAAGGTTTAGTAATTGATCTAAAACACGCAGATCTTGTGCGATGTCGAATATTCTTGTTATACATTTAGAGTCCTTGTTGTGATATTCGATAAATTTCTTGCATAAAAATTCGGGATCAATTTGCCAAAGTCGATAGAATACTAGTTGATAATGGGGTTGCCCTCCAAAGAAGACTTCAAACCCTTTTTCGCTGAGTTGTTCCTGTTGTGCTCCCCAAGGCTGTGGCAATTGAATACATCCTAGAAAGATCAATTCCGGTGTCATTTTTCCGGCGGCTTCCAAGAATTGCTTCGTCTCTGAAGCTGCAGATTCATCCGACAGAAGTCTTAAACTAGTCTGGAGTAGCTCAAGCGAATTCCAAGGTGAAGTCTCGAGCTGAGCGGCTAGGTTCTTGAGATTTGAAGATGCCCCGACATAATTGTCAGCACAAAGGACTGTGGGACCCCCATAGTTTGTTATATTGAAGATAGAGAGTGGAGCATGGGTCAACTGTCGTAGCAATGATGCTTGCGCTTTGGTGTTCCTCCAAGAATCCCAGAAAAACCGAATTGGTATCATAGCTCCTACACTCATGGCACCTTTGAGAATTGCCATTAAAAGATCGAATTCGTCCAGATTGCCTACTTCAAACGTTTCTTGATCTAAGGAGTGCATTATGCTTGTCCAATCAAGTGCTGGTAAGTAGGCATGTATAAATTTACCCAAATTGTCACCATTCCATATACCACGACCAGAACCGGAAGTCACTAGTGTTAAGATCAGCTCTGTTATTTGTGGCTCTAAGCCCATGGAATTTGGCTTGATATTCCGTCTGCAGAAGATCTGTTGTACTGAGGTCGCTGTAGTTGCAGCTGCTCCCCTTGTTTCGTCAAATAGCTGTGCAAGAGACTTCGTCTGATCATCATCGTGTCGGATAGCGTTATATGCTTCGAAGAAGGAAACAAGTTCTGTTGGCAATTCCTCAGTATACCGTTGATAGATGGCATATTCGACGACAAATTTCTGAAGACCATTCAAGATAACACTACACCTACTGTCGAGTAGAAGCTGTTCAGCCAGATAAGCAATATCCTGGGCAGTCATCTCATCAGCCGATGCAGGCAAGCCGATCTGCCTGACGAGTGATTGAAATTTTGTATCCAGTACTTGGGATATGCTCCTGATTGAGGCATCATTTTTGCCAAGTGCACATAGCAGGGCGACAGCAAACAAGCCACCTTGTTGGTCCGGAATGTCGTAGTGTTCCAAAAAGTTGTTGAGCTCGAATTGCTTAGCAAGATCGATGTCTTTGGTGATTGCTTCCACGAAGGCTCCAATGTTTAATGGTCTTTGAAGCTTGTGATGCATCTCTTGACTTATGAGCTTGTCGTAGTAGGCACTCTCAGTATCCTTGAGATCTCTCAAGTTTACCTCCTTAAGTAGCCGTCGTAGATATAATACATATGCATCTTTCGGAGCTTTGGAAGACCACTAGAGGAATGTTCAACAGGATGATCGCAGGACATGAAAGCATTCTTACGTCAAGTATGTGCTGTGCCGTTTCCTCAGTAGGTCTGGACGACAAAAGTCGTTCTATATCTTGATAGCGCATGTCCTTCGAGATGGTCAAGGACTAGTAAAGATTGACGATGGAGCAGGGGTACGTGAGAGAGCTTCTGAATATCGAAAGCAGATAGATTGACACCAGATAGACTTGACACTTCAACCAGTAAGAGTCATCGTGCTTTGGAGCAAATACTGCCAGTGAATGCGAAAACGAAGTCTCGATTAGCTTATCGTACACTGATATTGATCGAACGGCGCTTGATGTACAACAGCAGTGTAAGCTGCAGCACCGTTAATCACAAATATTGAGGCAATGCTCAAGCAGTTCTGTCGCGAACAGCGATATACTCTGTTGTCCGTTTGTCAGGTTCGAATGGGACACAGATAACGCACGAGCACTTCCTGACGATGATTTTCTAAAGGATGTGAAGCTACAGACTGTGAGCCACGAATTTCAAGCATGCTAACAGTCGGTCTGCAGCTGGCTGTATAGGTAGGCTCATGGTGCATATGTGAGATCGAGCTCACTCCCAGTTGTGCTTTAGGTAGGTTTACGGTCGATACAATTGGCGCTGCCTTCTAGGTATCACGTCTACATACGGAGTGTCGGGCCGCACGAATACATAACCGAGGCCGGGTGTTATTCCCTACCTAGGTAAGTAATGTGGTAGCCACCTGCTGGGCAGCTTGACAAGAGCAGCTGACTGCAGCTGGCTTGTTTGCCACAACTGCGACAGCAATCTGCTTGCTGATATACTCAGCTGTCGTGAAGAACAATTAGTAACGAATAAGGGAGCAGTGCTCTGTACATATATAAGCTTAAGGTTTACGTATATATATCTCTGTGTAGTGAGTATGCGCCATATGCATAGGCCTAGGTATGCAGGTGCCTACCTGCAGTTGTCCAGCACGCGACCCGGCTCCACATGAACAGACTCGTTCCGAGGGCTTTCAACCTGGAATGCACCCCGTCTGGGAATCTTGGAAGTCGGAGTCGTTGGATGAATGTCGGCCGCAGAATGTCGCGAAGTTCTGTGAGGCTTCCGAGTTCGTGTGCATCCCGCGGCGTCTAATGCCGATGTTTTGTGTCTATTTTGAAGCTCAAGCCTCAAACGCGACTTTAAGCAGCGGTGGATGCAAGCGTACCAAAAAAGCATTCGTGCGCTCTCCACCACGTCCCTATAATCTTATGTTCAGGCAGTTGACCCTTTGATAAACATAGCCAAAAGAGCACATCACATAGGGTTTTTGAGCGTCATCGATCGTGGGACAAAGGATTAGCTTAGGCAAATTGTTGATTTTACCGCATCAACGATCTCAGCTTGATGAGCCCAATGACTGCATTGTTTCGAGAATCGTTCTCGGTAGATCACGTCACTCGTGTCTGAGAAGTGTTATTGACTTGGTGCAGGATGCGAACGACCAAGGATTTGGTGTTCTACTTGAGCGAATGGTGGAAGCACGAACAACAAACGAGGAAATTCGCAGCTTCTTCAGAGAGCGCGCTTCAATTGAGGAGGACTATGCAAAGAGATTATCGAAATTGGCCAGAGAACCCTTTGGGACTGTGGAAATAGGGTCGTTGAAAGAATCTCTTGAGATGCTTAAAACGGAAACCTGCAATACTGCAATATCTCATGGTGCTATTGCTAAGCAAATGAGAATAGACCTTGAGGAACAACACACAAAGTTCTCTGAGGCAAGCCGTGATAGACGGAAGACTGTGAGTAGTCTGAACAAATGTATGTTCGTATCGAATTGACGACTCAGATACAAAATGGGGTTGAGCGGACCTATAAATTGAAGATTGAGCAACAGCAGGAGATCAGGAAAGCGAAAGAGCGATGTGGTGCCGGATCACTAAAAGTAAATGGACTCATGGCCCAGCAAAACCTCTTGATAGGAAAAGAGCTTGACAGAAACAATGCGAAACTGGAAAAAGCTCAGGAAGCTCTTCGGGCGCATCAACCTGAATATGAAACAGCCATTGCCCACTTGAGTAACACTGTAGCGCGGTGGAAGCTTGAATGGCAGCAGGCTTGCGACCAATTTCAAGCGCTGGAGGAGGAACGCATAGACACTACCAAGACTGAGCTCTGGAAGTATGCAAATATCATTTCGCAAGTTTGTGTCACGGACGATGAGTCATGCGAGAAGCTTCGTCTCAGCCTCGAGAAGTGTGTTGTCAACGATAACATCCGCATCTTGATCGAGCAAAGGGGAACGGGCAATGATATTTCTGCGGATCATATACCGATAATCATGCAAGCAAGGACGGTTGACGAGCATTCATCACCAAAGCATGGTGTCAATCATGCTAAGCAAGACGAACTTGGTCGAAGTGTCGTCAACCGGTCATTTGCCAGAGATGCTGTACCACGGGCAATACAAGCCCCTGAGCATGAAGCGAACTCGAAAGTCATAAACGAATATCCTTTAGATGGGATAACACAGCTGTGTCGATCTGACTCTTCAGGGACTTATAACTCTGCCTCCACAGGACTCATTTCTCGGACAACTTCTTCGTCGCTTTACTCTGTTGTGCCCGGAGCACGATCGTCAACTATGCAAGGATTTGCATATCAGGACTCGAGGACTGCTGTTGGACAGCCGGACTTACGGCGCAAGAAGTCCATGCTAGAGCGTGCTGACATTTGGACCAGGAGATCGCCCAGTCCTTCGAAGCAGTTGGAATCCATGCAACCGCTAAAAGCCCAAAAGACTGGTTCCTCCATATTTGATGCATTAAGACCTGCACGATCTCGATCAAGGGCGGGTAGCAGACCTGAAAAGCCAAAAGTAGTCAATGGCACCCAGGATGCGAACGACCCGCGTGCAGCAGATGTCCTGAACATTGGCAAGAACATGCTTCTTGTGAAGGAAACGGCGCATCCAAGTTCAGATCGGCAAAGTAACCCTTCTGACCCTATTGCGGCAGCACTACAACGACTGAGTTCATCTGTCAATGTCCAAGGCATCTCGCGAGAACGCCGCGGCGCCTATGATGAGTTATCTCGTGGTGAGCGCATGCAGTCACACGTACGTGTACCACAAAATCGTGTCTCCTCTAGGTCAGCACCAAGCTCACCAGTCTCCTCCCAGGAATTTGACTTCAGGGACAAGCCCTACCCGAACAAATACACTTCTCGGAAAGATACATCACATGGTTTGCATGCCCCACCGGCTGCACATTCGGCCGCGGAGATGCGTCAAACCGCTCAGCAGATCAGACGAAGCACATCCACATTTTTCCGCGATGATACTGAGAGGACTGGTACTGTGGATACTCATGCGCCTGCCACCAAAATTGTTCCGCAGCACAAATCCGCGGCTCGTTCAATATCAGCGCACTCATCACAAAGGCGTCCAGCTCCAGGTGACCTACGACGATCTCCTTCCCCGAACCTCGTTGCATTGGCAGCACGTAGCACAATTCAGCAGGCTACTTATTCACATAGCTCAGAAGGCACGGATCACTCTATCTCGCCCAATGGACCCCAACAAAAAGAACTGCTAACATATCATCCTGATAATTATAGCGATTCGCGATTGACTCAGCAATCCAGAACGCGTGCATATTCCAGGTCGACAGGACTTACAGCAGCCGAAATACAGACATCTGCAGCTTTAAGCAGTCATGCAAACAAGACCTCACTAGATTCTGAATCGCAGTGTTCAGAATCCAGACCGTACATTGGTATATCGGAGCATAGCGCAAATCGAAATCCGCAAACCTTGAGGCAGAACACTAGTGAGAGTATACAATCTCATCAACCGAAGTCCCATGCAGGGAATCGACTCTCTTCTCGATCACGGAGCAAAAGCTTCTCGGAGACTTCCACAGCCCAAAAACGGTTCACTCAAGATGGTCGAGAAATACTTGCTATCGTGACCGCTCTCTATGATTATGATGCAACAATACCAGAAGAAATTGGTTTTCGACAGGGTGACACCGTTGCCATTACGGAAATGAGAGAAGACGGCTGGTGGCTGGGAGAGTTGCTCGGTACACTGCGTCTCACTAGAGGGTTAGTGCCATCAAACTTCTTTCGGAGAGCTGTATAAAATTGCTATACTGAAAAATTGCATTTCTAATTGAGAACTACATGGTGTGGCAAAACTTGCATGTAAGCGTGCTGTGCTCTTTCCGAGGTTGATCTTCAATGTTAGCCATGTCTGTGATGACCGATGAACCGGCTCCCAATTGTGATCAGCATTATATGCATGTATATCTGCATATGCATACCTATATACATATATGCTCAACAAGTACAAAATAAAGTTACTTGGTTGTATATACTCGGTATTGCCAAGAAGCTCTTGTGATCTAGCTAGTGTAGCTTAAACTTCATTGTGCCTGATGATGTCGGACTGCACTTGTCTTCGATTGGATATAGGCACTTGGTCTGCACGCGCATGCATGTGTGTTTGCAATTGGAAACTTATAAGGGAAACTGCAACAGAAGTTAAGCCCCGGGGGCCAGCAGGGAATTTTATGGGTCGTCGTTTTCAGCCACAATGGAATTCGGTCTGCCACATGTCAAAAGCTAGACCAGCAGTCATCACTATAGCTACCGTGCGGTATGGTCGTTTCGACCTCGAGCTGCAGCTGCAGCTGGATACTATATAATATATGTAGCTTGAGCACGTACAGATATGCTCATTCCTGAGGTCTGCAATCTATGTAGCATGCTCTATAACGATTAATTACTATCGTTCTGACCAGATAAGTCAAGGATGCATGTCCTTGCAGAATTGCTGCGCGGTGCATATCGTGACAACAAAGCAATCAAGTTGTGCTGTGATCTTAAGACCCTACCACCTGCTCTACTAGATTGTCGAGCGTTGGAACAACTCGATCTTAGCGGCAACAAACTTTCTAGCTTGCCGAATGAGTTCACGAAGCTTCATCATTTGAAGGTCTTGTTCGCGTCTGATAATTGCTTCGAGACTTATCCTAGCGTGCTTTCACAAATGCCCAATCTGCGAATGGTAGCCTTCCGGAATAATGCCATGCAACGTATAGAGGAAGGATCGCTCAACATCAATTTACAGTGGCTGATACTTACGAACAATAACTTGAGACAGCTACCTGAAGTGAGTGCTCCGAAAATTACATCTCTTCGCTGACTGCAGCTGATTCCGTAGTCTATTGGGCAGTGCTTGCGACTTCAGAAGATCATGCTGGCCGGTAACGAACTGGAGTGTCTACCAATCCAGATGTCACAACTGCCTAATCTCGAACTACTGAGATTGTCTATGAATCAGTTTCAGGAACTTCCAGGTATGTAGCCCTTACACCTACAGTCGAGCGTAGCTGAGCAATCAGAGTGGGTCTTCGAACTTCCCTCACTAGCATTTCTCGCTTTCGGAGGAAATCCACTGATAAGACATCAAAAACACAACACTCTCCCAAAAGTGCAATGGCATGATTTCAAGTGCACAGAAGTACTAGGCTCGGGTGCAAGTGGAATCATTCATCGGGCAACGTGGGGATCCAATGGCACCGATGTAGCCATAAAGCTCTTCAAAGGAGACCTTACCAGCGATGGCTCACCAGGTAAGTCATTTGGCAGATTAGACACGTTCTAACTGCAATTAGCCGATGAATTACTTGCATGTATCGCTGCTGGTCAGCATGACAACATAATGTCAGGTCAATGGCCAACTGGACAATCAGAAGCTGACTGTGTAGAGACACATTGGCTGAGATATGCGAACATCCGCAGCACAAGAAAGGCTTGGTCTTACAACTTATCCCTGAGTCGTATAAAGTACTTGCGGGTCCCCCCTCACTGCAGTCATGTACCCGTGATACTTTCTTGGAGACACAGAGATTCACCACGAGCTACGCAAAGAAAATATTAACCTCCATCGCTGCTGCTGCCGCCCATTTGCATGAACATGGCATATCTCATGGAGACTTGTATGCCCACAATACTTTAGTCGACCAGACCGGACACAGCTTGCTTGGAGATTTCGGCGCGGCGACTGTCTATGGCGCGGAACACAATTTCGCATCTCACTTGGAGAAGATTGAGGTAAGAGCATTTGGCTATATGGTAGATGATTTGCTCTCCAGATGTGAAATCGCCACCGAGTCACATATGCACATCGCGGTTTTAGAGACCCTCAGAGAAAATTGTTTGCAATTCATAGTCCACAAACGACCTGATTTCGGACAGATATTAGATCTACTAAGAACAAGCTGACATGGCAAGCTCCGGGTGATCCTATGGAAAGATTACTGCGTGCCCCGATGCAGGAGATTGTCAAACATAGACTTGTAAGTATTATTTTCGTGTTTACTGGCACTTCGAGATCTTCTCTATGAATTCTCTGGTGAAATACTATGCATGCTCACTAGAACTTGAGATCTATAGGCTTAGCTAGCTAGAATAATATTTGCGACCTATTCTACTGGTATATAGATGTTTGTTCTGCATGAAGCTAGATTGACCATTGCCTAGAATTGCAATCAGTTATTCTTACTCACTATCACTCAACGGAAGTAAGTCTTTCTATAGCTCTGCATAGCTTCATAAGAAGAAAGCCTGCTTATAAAAGTAGTAAAATGCTTCTAGAATCTCCTAAAGAAATGGTCTGTTTCCAGGCAATTATTTGCGACTAGAAAGAGTCTTATCATATATAAATAGACATGGCTAATAGATCATAGTAACCAATTAGACAGCTTTGTAGTAATACTAGCCAATTATTTTACATTAGTGTTACGTCTTTAGAACGCAAAATGTTGTAAAGTTCAGTGTACAAACCTATTTTCTACTAGGAGCTCGTATGCAATTTTATGATTATGAGGATAGATAATTGTATATGCTCTTAATGATCCTATATAGCTCATAATAGTAAGTTTACATAGCTTTGCATAAAATATACATCAAGCGTAGTTGTAAGTTTTTTGCTGAGAAGTTACTACTTAAGTAAAATCTGCAAGCTGCTACTATATATGACTTGAGATTACTAGAAGAGCTTCTATTGCATATATCTTGATAGAGCTCTATAAAGGTATATAAGTTGTTAAGACTTAGCTTTGTGTAGTCTACGTAGCTTTGTATATATAAGTCTTTATAAAATCTTACTAGACTTATATGTCCTTTAGAGCCAATGACTTTATAGGACTTTGTAGGGAATCTATCTAGGTTCTACTAATATACTTGTTCTTATTCTGCCTTAATAGACAAACATACTTTGACTAGGTTTAAAGTACATATACTTATTTATATATATTATTTGTAGCTCATATACCATACTAAGTAACAGTGTAGTCTTAGGCTATACTTACATTACTATATCTACTTATAAGCTTATAAATCCACTACTCTGAGAAAAAGGGCATGTTATCTCTATAGAGTACGTAAGTTACATCATCAAGGTATCACAAGCATAGAGATTAGCTAGCATATATATCTATCACTAGTACATATAGAGAAGTAGAGCTGAAAAGTTCTCCTATTTCTATATTTACTATCAAATATAGATGGCTTGAGAATTAATAATATGTATTAGAAGTAGAATTAGTAATCTACTACTTAGAATATAAGTATAGAATAACTAAATCTACAATATAGATTACTTTAAAAGTATCAAAAAGTGGCTATATTTTGCGTTAGCTTTATACTATTGTCATGTAGTTTAAATTGAATTACATATCTATTCTAGATAGTTCTATTAACTATAGTTAGACACGGCACCGACCGGATCCCGGTCCGGGATTTTTCTCCGGCACGGTTCATTTTTACCGTACCGGGATCCCGACACGGTCTTTTGGACCGTACCGTACCGGGATCCCGGTATAATCCCGGTATGTATCTGCAAACTCACCTGGTGACAGTATAGCCTGTATTTACGATGAAAAGATCTTGTTGTCACCGGCACATGGTAAGTCAAGGTTGCACAAATTCAAGCTAGTCTTATGTGTCGTGTAGATCCGTGTAAACTTGAGGAAGCTTCACGTCATGCAATTTGTGTGAGTTTGTGTACATCTGTGCAAATTCGAGCCAGCTTCACTTTGTGTGAATTTGTGTGGTTTCGTGCAAATCCGTGTAAACCCGGGCTGACTCAACGCCGTGCAAATCCATACGAATTCGTGTGGTTTCGTGCGAATTTGTGCGAAGTCGAGCCAGCTTCACGTCGTGTGAATTCGTGTGGTTTTGTGTGGATTCGAGCTAGCTTCACGTCGTATCAATTCGTGTGGTCTCGTGTGAATGCGTGGGAATTTGTGTGAAGTTGAGCCAGCTTCACCTTGTGTAAATTCGTGTAGTTTTGTGTGAATCTGTACGGATTCGAGCCAGCTCATCTTTGTGCAAATCCGTGTGATTTTGTGTGAATTTGTGCGAATTTGAGCCAGCTTATCTTCGTGCAAATTCGTGTGGTTTGAGCTAATTCGAGCCAGCTAGATGTCGTGCAACCGTGTAACTTTGTGCAATTTCAAGTCAGCTTCACCAAGCTATAGAGATTCGAATTTAGGTGACTGGTGACTCGTTTTGTGGCCTGATCAGCACAATATGTCACCTGCCAAGGCTTCGGATCTATGATACGAGGTAATTGTGCACGGGTTTCTCTAACCGGGAACCCGGATCCCGGTCGGTTGGCCATGTCTACCTATAATATAAGATAGTTGTGCACGAGTTTCCCAAACTAGGATCCCGATTGGTTAGCTATATCTAGTTGTATTAATTTGTACCAGCCTAGTAAGGCTATAAAGATTTAAATTTAAGCTAGTAGGGTCTAAAGTCAATTCATATTAGCTATTTATAACTCTATATAGATAACTAGTAAGGTATCCTTGTAAACTAAGTAGCACAATGTTATATTTAACAAAGCTACTACATGCAATACAAGATAATTGCGTAGTATGACTTAGAAAAACTTTGCAACATAGTCTAGAACCTATTTAATTGACTATGCCTAAGCATAAATTATAAAGAGCAGATAGACTATTGAGCTCTAATATGTAAGAAGTAGATATACGTATCTAAATGCGTTCTTGTTCGAGATACTTCTCTAGTAAGGTTTACTTTACCGTATCAAGAGTTTAACAAAGTCTTTAGACTGTACTATACTAGAAATCTAGCATAAGCTTAATCTCTATCTATAATCTACCTGGAAATAGCATAGCCTATACTCACAATAGAATGATATTGTTATTAGTAGTATAAGATAAGTTAGAATCGTGCAAAGTTGTGTATATTTAAGAATAAATAGACTTGTAAAAAGTTATAGATAGATTGATTCATGAGAATCCATTTGTTTGTGCAAAGTTTTAGACATCTAGAGCTATCTAAGTCATGTAAAATTGTTTAAAGCTATGTAAGAATCTGTGCCTAGCTGTAACTTAGCTCTGCATTACATAGAATTATATAAAGAATTGTAAAGATCTAAGTATATTCAAGCTAGCCTAAAGTTATATACATTAGATTCTAGATCTATTTCAATTAACTATATCTAATAAGGAGTTACAAGTACTGTTTAGACTGTATATAGTAATACATTAGACTAAAGAGGCTAAAAGCAGTAATGTATGTAGATAATAAAGGAACTTACTATAATCCTACTTTTGTCTTTACATACTCTCTACTTTACAGTACAGCCTATTTACAAGTACCGTGAACAATAGTGAGTAATATATACACTACTATAGTCTACTCTATAGACTAGACTATTAAGGGTATCTTTTGAACCTTCTGCTGATACAAGATTTGCATTAGAATGGAATTGCAAAATGAGGACTAGTATTAAGTAATCTTTAGTAGCCAAGAACATATTGGATTGTAGCGTCTACCTAGAACTATTGGTACTAAGTTGCTATAAGATAGCTTAAGTCGGAATCAGGTCATTAAAAATGGTAGACTTTAGTATATTTAAGTTACAAGATTTTTTACTTGATTTGCATCACAGATATAGACAATAGTAGAATCTCTAATCAAGCTATAAAGAATTTTGAAGATAATAAGTTGCTAGAAATTGTTACTGATATCTAATTTAGACTTTAGTTAATGGTTTCTAACGCCTAGGAACAACCCGATTGTCTTATAAGATCTTAAAGACAATTTTATCTATAGGGAAATATCAAATAACACTTCTAGAGAATGAAATAAAGAACATTAAGTACAATCCTTTTACCTAAGACAAGAAGTACTAAATAACTTATACATTCCCTCTATAATGCATTACGCCTACTACAAATCATAAGAAGTACTAGAAGTACTAGAAGAAATGGTCTATATAGAAAAGCCTCAATTTAGATCTATAATAGAGTAGGCAAGAACCTCACCAAGGTTAGCTATATACTAAGTAACACTAAATTTGTCTTCTAGGATATTGTTGATAGTATTATTACTTGTGAACCTTACTATAAGCTGTACTTTAGTAAACCTCTGCAATTGTTTCTAGTAGCTAGGACAGTGCTAAAGTACTTATGAATTGCTCTTGAATAAGCAGGAAATGACCACTTAACATCAGGACAAAAGATCATACCAAAGCCAAAAGTTATTACACGTCCTAGAACAATAGATCAATAGCCTAATATTCGGCGTGCTACAGATGCATGAAGGCGTCTACAACAGTATACAGATTCGTCATGGGCGACTTTCTTCGGCACGGTACTATAGGAATTGCAGACCAATGACTGATCATCGAGTGTATTACTAACAACTGATCATGCGCGACTTGACAATGCAATTCGCAATGGACGAAAGCTCTTGAGAATAATTTGCCGTAACTGTCCACATGAAACGGTGGTCAAGGTAAAATACGGGAATGTCACTACAATCTGTGTCATTTGCTGTACGGTTTGTCATTTGCAATTGGCGGGAGACGTAAGTCATGGGGGTTCAATGTGAGCATATCGATTATAAGGACTACGCGCTTCACACAGATGCTGAATAGACAAATTTGTAATCTTGTGATGTCTTGCATTGTTTCTGCGACGACCGAATACAGCACATTGCGGGACATGAATGGCAAAGATAACAGAATGCGTTTACTTTGCCTTGAATCCTCGACTGGCTCGGCGACCTCTGGCGCGCTCACTACCTCAGTTAGTCGACGTGGCACGTTCGTGGCCATGAGATCATACAATTTGCGTCCTTTGGAAACCACGAATGGTGCGGCATCTGTACCAGGACCCATGCCGAAGTGTCGAACCGACTCGCGATTGTTCTTCTTGCCTCGAATAAGAAGGATGTTAGAACCGGTAGGAGCACGCATGGCTAGCTCATCTAATGTTAAGCATTCACCACCCGCTTTGAGAATCCTTGCTCTAGCTGTAGTGGTGAAACGTAAAGCAGCGATTGACAGTTTTGGAACCGTGATTAGCCTGTTGTCGTCTGTAACTGTTCCTACTATCGCTACAGTCCTCTGAGCCTTCGAAGCATCCTTCGGGTCAGTAATTTGTCGAGCAATGTTTGAGATTGAAACTGGCGGTCGGTTGATTTTCGACATAAAGAGTCTTCTGAGAATAACCTTGTTGAATTTGGAATCCGTTCGTCGCGCAAGGAATCTATAGAGTTTGACGAGCAACTTGAGATAGACATTGTCGGATTTTGGAGCAGTCCTCTGTCCTTTCTTCACATCTGTCGAACTTTAGTCAGAACTGCGTATAATCCATCTCAAAAAGACACGAGATGTCTTCGAGCCTGTACGTACGATGATGTGTGATGTCGATACCCATGGTTGAAGAGGGTAGCTTCTAGTTATGAAGTTGTCGACACTACCAAACGATTCTTGTACTGTCATAGTTCAAAAAATTGTGATGGGAAAAGCCAGGTGGACTGCTGGTCCACAAAGGCACGAGGTTCGAATGCACGTGTATCGGGCCACTTTTCGACTCAATATCGAGACAAGTCCGTTTCCTATACGACACGCGACCGGGCCGACATGGACTCTCAGAATTCGCTTTGAGTGCGCTCTTGAACATTGGAGCTCCTATTCGATAACCGAACCATGCCCTGCAGCTTGAAACTAATGTCGGTACAAACTGTGAAGTAGGTATATTGAATGTCAAAGCTCTCTATTGACCAGCACGTATTCCCTGAACAGCAGTTCCTACAGCGACGCTTTAGTCCTAGCTGTGGCAACATATCTAGGTGGACCACAGAGACATGAGTCCCGGCCCCTTAAACGATCACTATCAAGACTAGCTTGCACTGCGGCACCGATCCATATCTTTTCGATGACAGTAATCCTTGGCTCTCTTTTAAGTTAACCAAATTGGTGCCGGGGTCAGTGCACTTCCATAGTTCGACCTTGTGCAGAATCACACACCTTCTTTGTGTCGACGGGGCCGACTCACCCAATCATGTCCACGGACTCGAGTCGCAAAAGCATTGTCCCTGCTAGTTCTTTTGTACAAACTACATTCATGATCAATTTTATTGCTGGAGGTATGGCTGGATGTGTGTCTAGAACTGTTGTGTCACCACTGGAACGTATGAAAATAATATATCAGATACAATCCCCGGGCAGTCAGAACTACAAAGGCATCTGGTCAACCTTAGGTAAAATGTGGAGAGAAGAAGGTTGGAAGGGGTATCTGAGGGGCAATGGGTCGAATTGCCTGAGAATCTTCCCTTATTCAGCAATACAATTCGCTTCTTACAACATATACAAACCATATCTGATTTCCTCCGGGGAAACCGATCTGAGTGTTGGGATGCGCTTATTCGCAGGCGGCCTAGCTGGAGTGACGTCAGTCGTTATCACTTATCCTCTAGACATCACTCGTACACGACTAAGCATTCAGTGTGCTGATCTGTCAAATTTTTCGAAAGCAGATCGTCAAAATCTGCCAGGGATGTGGTCAACAATGAAAAACATTTACAAGCTCGAGGGTGGAATCCTTGGACTATATAGAGGTATCATGCCTACGATTTATGGCGTCGCTCCATATGTTGGACTTAATTTCGCCGTATACGAGTCAGTACGGAAACGTTTCAGCACTCTGGAAGGTGGAGAGCCTACAGCACTGGAAAAGCTAGCGAGTGGTGCAATTTCTGGCGCAGTGGCTCAGTTTATGACGTACCCGTTTGATGTCCTTAGACGACGTTTTCAGGTTAACACTATCGTTGGAGCACCATACAAGAACGTGTGGCATGCCTGTAAGACGATTGCAGCACAAGAAGGCATGAAAGGTTTCTACCGCGGGTTAGCTGCCAATCTATTAAAAGTGGTTCCATCGATGTCAAGCTCCTGGCTAACATTTGAGGTTAGTATCAAGTTTCGATTTCGCGACCTGATCTTGGCTGACATCAATAGATGACTCGATCGTATCTACTACAATTATCTCATTAGAGCGCAGAATGATGATGCACATCGGATCGCTGCGTCTACAGCTCGGAACCATTCGCGCTCATTCACAAAACGACTCAAAGCAACGAGGTTGAGCACTAGTAGCCGTGATACATTTGCTCAACTGTCTACAAGTCCTGGTCTGCAAGCAATGTGCGCAATGTAGAGATAGTGCGATCTCTGGCACACAGCAGACGGTGCAGTACTGTTACTGGTTGACCCTTGTATTTCTGATCGGTTGAGTCAGACGACTGACTAGAGGGTGCCACGCTCCCCTCTAGCGATGTGCTCTTATCATTTGTCTTTGACTGTATTATACTACGAAGTGCTAGGATTGTCTTGTCTCTCGCCACGAGGATGATTTTGAGCTTGCGTAACTCGGCATCTACTACAGACCTCTGATGTACATGCCTCATGATGGCCTCTCTGGCACATTGTGTGATATGCTGAAATCTGATCGGACCTAACATGATACCGCCGTACTGCCTGACACAGATCAGGAGCCCGAAAATGTCCATCGAAGTTAGCAATTTCTCCAATTTGCTTCCGGAAAATCTTTCTCCATCGTCTTCGTAGCCAGTCTCAATTCCGATCTCGGCGTCGCCGACCCGAAAGGCCGTCATCACATGGTCGGCATCAACACAAAATGAAGAACTTCTAAATGATCTCATGAATGTGACAATTTCTTCCACTCGTGCAAGCGGCACAAAGTATGCCTGAAATAGCGACGACCTGTCATGAATGGGATGCGAGACCCCGGTCGTGGCAGGCAGACTGAAGTTCGTTGGACTTCCTGGTTTCGAGAAAGCCGCGACTTTAGAGCTCGTATAGTCGAAGCCAGCCGCATTGGCCGTCCTTTTCATCTGTCGCAAGCGACAAAAACTTCTCTGCTCAGAGTCAAATACTCGTCAACTGACAAGCACTATCTGGCCGCTTGGAGACAACGTAGATGGACATGCAACATGAGGAAGCGTGTCTACAGAATCCCTCGGCGCATTGATATAACGGTTGTTCGTCAATTCGTGGGTGGCAGACTTCGAGCCTGCATGATCCGAGGTGGGGCCGCGCCACCATGAATGTCCAAAGCATTGTAAGACAAGTTACTCATGATTGCAATTGGGGAAGGACAGAGTATGATCTTTCAAAATCGTAATGCGAGAATGGTGTATATTCAGCTCAACATTGATCTATTTTAAATCTGTCGTAGAAATACATTCTATAGACGGTAGATGTTAGATATGAAGTCCTAAAAGGTATTTGCGATTCACATACAATGCTGCGAAATGCAGAGCGATCACGAAATGATAATGCTTGCAGCGAGAAATGAGTACATGACACGATTCGGAGTCCGGCTCGTCTGATCGAGATGCTTGTGCTTGATACAGATATGCGTGTATTTTGATTATTCATGTACGAATGCCTGTGAAGTGAACAGATTGCAAGCCACCAGTGATCACTTCTTCCACAAAAGTGCCAGTAGGCTCGTCCCACGAATATTTACATAGGTCAGCCCCGTACGATCGTGGGACTATGCAATAGCAAACTTCCAGAGGTATTTCGAGATTAGTGGCTTGCTCTTGCGTGAGGTTGAGAAAATAGCTCAAGAGGATGCGTGAGATGACTCGATGTGAAATAATCAGAATATGGTGCTTGGCTCTTTCGACTTCGACAACGACGGGCGAGAGCCGATGGACCTGTTCTTGGTCAGTCCTAACAGTCAAGCCAATTGGACAATACTTACGACATCAAGATAACTCTCACCTCCAGGATATCGATAGTAGAGCTTGTTTTTGCGCCGCGCCTCGTACTCCTGGGGTAATTGCTTCTCGATCATTTTGTACGTAAGACCTTCGCAAATACCACTGTCAATCTCATCCATTATCTTGAATTCCTTGACATCATAAAATTGATCATCAAAATTGGCAGCAGTCTGTTTGCTTCTTTCCAGTGAGCTGGTCCAGACTGAGAAGGGCTTCTCTAGCGGTGGGGTCGAATCGGAATAGTATCCGTCACGAGGTTGTGGATTTGCGACCCAATGGTCATCAGGGGCTGGAATAGTTCGTGGATGAAATTGCCATTGGTCCAACTGGTGCCGCCTGAACTTTGCTCGTTCCTGATCTATGAGCCTGGTCAAAGCAGCGGCATATTTCTCTCCACGAGCCGTTAATGGAGCATTGCCGCCCAGATAACCTTGGACATTGTCCTCGGATTCGCCATGACGAGTGATGAAGATCAGTCTCTCGGCCAAGTTGAGATTGAGCAGGAAAAACACGGCTTGTCCGGCTAAAAATCCTTCAATATTGTGAGAGACCAGTTTTTTGCCCACATTGATAATTTGGACGAAAGACTCATCGTTTGCCTCTTCCATCGCACCGATCGTTTCATACGCTGCTTCATAGTTCTTCACTCTGTTCTTGAAGTCATTCAACGCCTCTACCGGATCGCGTCCTTTGTAATCAGGTCCTTGCAACTTAAGACGCATGTTGGCCTCCAGCAATTCGGTGTCTGTACAGATAGATTCAACGAAGAGCACCTTGAGGTCTTCCTCCTGGTGTATTCGTTGCATGATTGCCATCCGTCGTTTTCGAGTGGAATTAGTAGCATCGAAAATGCCAACGGTACCATTCTCCGTGACGACCCACTTGATGAGTGATTCTAAAGTTTGCATCGCCAATTGTTCCCGGATAGTCTGCGCCTCAACATTCTTGCTGTCAAAGAAATCTGCATCTTGCGAACTGTTGACATGTTGTCTTCTGCGGTCGCCGCAGTTGAAGATTCTGCAATTGTGACCACTCCAATTGAAGTAGCGAGCTAGCTTTTTGACTATATATGATTTTCCGCGAGCTGGCAGCCCGACCATAACTATAACGAGCTTTGATGCGGTCTGTACTATGGCTCCATTCGGTGAGATTCGACTGGTGGTCACTCCAGGTACTGACAGAGTCTGCGCACGGGGCGCAAGTCGAGGCGAGCTCGGTGCTGTTTGTATCGGGGTCGCCGAGGCTGAATACGGCGTGTCCCCTCTGTTGTGCTGGACTGTGCCTCGAGTCATGGCCAGCGATGTCTTCTGTAAGAGAAAACGCGTCGTCTCAAGATCGTCATGTGTGTTGGAGTTTGCGCTTACAGATGGTGTCGGATGCTCAATATTGCCCTTACTCTGTCGCGATATGGAGTGGGCCGACAGTGAGGTCATGCTTGTCGCGGCAGATCAAACAGGCTAAGATATTCGCTCAGACGAAACAAAGATCGAAAGGTTGCGATTCAGTCTGTGCAAGGACTCCAATGATGATGATGCTGGGGCACTGACGCCTGGCAATCAGATGCCAGACTTTGCTATTGCCCGGACTGCTTGAGGATCGAAAACAACACTCTAGATCGTTTTCACGTTCAACTCATATCATTCTTAGTCCGAAACTAGTCCTAAGATCCTAGCTGTAGCACCAGACGATCATTATCTCTGGCAATGGCCATGACGCGTCTGAAGAAGGCTAATCGAGCGAGCAGCAAAAAGATTGACCTGAAACTGATAGCTTCAGCAGCGCGTGCGAAGAGGCTTGTGAGCGCCACAAAGGGTGTCATCCACGAAATTGAGCCCAATCAAGAGCGACACGTTGGTGTGGCTTGAGCATTCTTTTGTATGCAGTTGGTGTCTTGATTGATCATGAGCTCGGACACATAAATGTGAATGCTTCGTGGAGGGGCCAAAAATATGCCTCTATTCTTCGGCATACTGTTGTACTTGCGGAAGGAGTCGTTTGCAAGTTCCTTACCGGATCACTACAACAAGCATATGAGAAATACACATGTCTATCATAGTTAAGACCAGCGAAAGAGATCAAACACTATCAAGAGCCTCGAATAACAAGGTCGAGAATGGAGATCGAGCATGAACACGCATCTACTGACGCGCATGGCGTCGTACGGGCGTGAATGACAATGTCCACATTAAGTTTGCTACGGACATGCAAGTCGGACGTCTCATAGCGACGAGAATTGTGCTTGCGACACTTCATGAGACATTAATCGTCTTTGCAAACGCTCGGTTGTGCACTTCAGACCGTATGCTCGAGCCATCAACTGAGTGTATCGTGACTGAAGGGTACTTGAGCAGGCCTTTGTGTAGAGGCACCAAGTCAAATGCAATTTGGCAGGGATTCTGTCCGAGAAACCTCCCTCTAGCCTTGCCAGCAAGTAGCCATGATCGTTCATCAACCTCGATCTCGTAGACAAAGCAATCCTGCTTGAGTATTACGTCCGGTGTGAAGTTGAATGCCGTCATGATGCTTACTTTGCCTGTCATCGATTTGGCAATGCCGGAAGCTTTTGCATGAAGGACAATATCAATTGAGTGCACAGCTACTTGTGCTGTGAAGTCAAGTGGAATTTGCAAGCAGTATTCCTTCTTGTGATCATCTGTTATGCCACTTCGTAAGCACTAAACAATTAGCATGATTTTGTTATTCAGTTTCGCGTGCTGACAATAAAGGCTCTCTCCACCAAGGAGTTAGCGAAGCCCTGAAAGTCTGATTGTAGTCCAGCCACAAGCTCGGTCAATTTGTTTTGATGCGTGCCGTAGAAAGATATTTCATTCTGATATACTGTTTTCGCAAAGTCGACCGTGTTCAGCAGACAGTCAAGTACCTGTGCATGAAGCTTCATGTGCTCATCGGTCCTTTGGGCTATGCTAGCCATCTCATTTATCGTGCTAGAAAGACGTCTGCGAAGCTCTGGTGATCAGCTCCAGTAGTTATTTCACAATGAGTGCATACCATAACCGAGTAGACGGAACTTGATGAGCAAAGCCGCCGGAGCATCAGATAGCGACGTAGACATGGGCTGTCGTGTCAAGTACGAGAATGAAGACGACACGTTTAGTATCTGAGAATGTTAGTCGCAATCCGGGGGTTTTATTGACGCAATACCTTGTGACTTGGCGGTCCGAACAAGGCTGTGGTTTTGCCCGCTCGACTTAGTTGAACGACATCGATATGCAAGCATGTCGACCAATCACATGAGACATGGTACTGTGAGAACAGACTAGTATAAGTTAGTCGAAAGTTCTCAACATACGAGGAGGATCTACCTGTTGCTCTGAAAGACGTCTTGAATAGCAACTGTCAATGGTAGGTTGATGTCAGTAGTAAATTGCTGACATATTGAATACTGACGATGATCGCATGAAAATTTGAGTACAGCTTCGACTTCAAAGCTCTTATCGACCATATTTTCTGAAGTCTCATACGACAAGCCAAACCGGGTGAGTGAGTCCTTTCCCAGGTCTCCTACGGCAAATCCATTTGTGACATCTCCTAGCAAGTATATTTTCCAATCGCCATGTTGGTCATGGCTGATTCGTGAATCTGCCTTGACCAGTGGATGTTGTATCTCAATGAATAGCAGACACTCTGTAATATCGAAGTGAGCTACCTGTACGCTGACCTCGAATGCTTCGGGGACGACCGATCTTGTGAAGCTCGGGAAATCTATCGAGAGTGGCATAAATGCTTGATTCAAACGCACGAGGATGACTTGCGTAGTTGGGAATTGATCCTGACAGAAGCGGACTCTTCCCCATGTCGTTGAGAAAGCATGCAACTTACATCGTCCTGAAAAGCTGTCCTATAATGGTCACAAACGTATCAAGCATGTCATCAGAAAGCTCACCTGTGTCGCAAGACTGATTTTGTTTTTACCAGGCATTAGCAAACATTCAGAGATAGCAAGATCGTGAATTCGTCCATGCTCACTTTGCAGCGAAAGTCGGACTATGCCAGCTGTATAAGCAAAGGGAAGGATATTCTCAAAGATGATTTCGAGGTTGAGTCCGGCAGGCAACACACATTCTGCTTCTTGACACTCCAAGCTGAAATAGCCTACCTCTTCAAGGGGTAAATCCACAGCGCTAGAGAGGGCGCTAAAGATCCTGTTGAAGCAATCGATTCTGGCTGTCGAAGCTGTCAATTCTTGATTCGTTCTCAGGTCTGCCAAGAGATCCATGGCAATCTCAGTCTTGGTTGAACTGTCTTCAATGGTCGACAGACGCTCTAATAAAGGATCCACTTGCTTGGCATAGAGCTGAGACCACGATCGTAGATCTGACATATTCTGAGCCAGCTCATAGAGTTTTGGTTGTGATATCTGCTTCTCCTCAGTCTTAGAGTGCAAAACACAATCCATCTCGAGCAAGAGAGCAGTATTATGACGACTGGCAAATTTGTAATCGGCTAGCACTTGCTCCAGTAGCATTTGATGGTTCTCCGGACTGTTCTCTGCTGCAAGATTAGGTTGCTCATTGTTCACAGCCGACGTGTCAAAGACCTTGTCATGTACTTCAGTGCTCGAAGTGCGTCGAACATGATCCAATATGTGCGGCAGAAGGGACAGCTGGTAGCTCAGTAGATCACCTCGAGTAGCAGCGAAAGCAGCACTATAGTAATTATCCGGCATCGAAGTTAGTATCCAATCAATTATCGATGAGATGACCTTTGCTTTTATCTGAGCAGTAGTCTCTCTCCAGCAGAGACGGTCGATAGTGGATGCAAAGTCAATAGCTTTACTGAGAGCCTCCTCAAACTTTTCGGCGTTTAAGAGTACACGCAAGATGGCTGCAAAGATGTACAAACGGAACTCGAGAACTGTATAAGTGCCATTGAGCAAAACCGACTTTGATTGTTCCAGACTCTGTGTTGCTAGCTTGGGACCAGCACATATTGTACTCCAATCCTGCACCTGCATCGTGCGGAAGTACTTAGCCTCAAGTGATGCAGCTGCACTCTGGAAGCTCTCTGATATGTGCAAGTATTGTTCGAGTGCTTCATCCGTCAAGGACATGTCTTCAAAGATGCTGGCAAGCCTGTCTCTTGAGATGTACAAGCTTTCAAAGTTCCTGGTCGCAGTCAAGTCAAGAGAATGCAGTTTCTGTAAATCTGTCTCCACAAGCAATAACCTTGAATGTAGACTCTTGCGAAGACCTTCTAGAATTCCCGAGATGAGGTCGTTATATGCACTTTGCCTTTCGATTTTGTCGTCCCCAGTGCGCAATTGGTAGCATCTGTTCATAGAATCGCTGGGGTCTGCGAAGTCATTCTTGAGCTTGTCTAGCACAGAAGCTCTTATGCCTAAATTCTGTGTCCTTGAAGTGAAGCTAGAGCTAGGGGCGCTGTAGGAAGAAGCTGTAGAAATAACGTGCAAAATTAGGTATTCTTGGTTAGGTTGTCGTTGCTTGACAGTGCTGTGCCAGTTCACTATCAGTTGTTTGACGTGATCTCTGTACGTTGCGACAGAATCGCATTGCACAACAAAGATATTGAGTACCGGCTCCGATAGAATGTCGCACGGCTTGATAGCTCGATCAGCTTCTGCGATGTACGGTTGGAACTGGAACGTCAGTGAAGAACAGCGACCCAACGATCTGCCCTCTGGCTGCCAAATGAAAGCTTCCTGGGAGACTCGTTGCTGTACGCTTTCTTCTACCGTTTGCCAAATACCAAATAAATCTTGTACTGTGATAATCGGCTTCATGCCAAAGACGATTATGCTTTTCCCGTGGACTCTGAAAAGGCTGCAACCCGCGTCGAGCACGAACTAGGAAGAATCTAGGGAAAGACAGGCAGACGCCAAGAAGAATGTTGGGATCCGTTGAGCAATTAGAGCTTCTAGAAGTTGTTTATGTGATAGCTCAGAGATAGACTATGCACATGAAAGTTGTTCAAGCACAAGTCCAAGACTTCTTAGTGACCTCTTGCAAGAAATTAGTTTGAAGGCAGATCGAACGTGTGGTCTTCTCAGTTTGCTTGCTCGGTGGGGTTGGGATACCTAGCTGACCTGCTCGTTGTGGAAAAAAGACTGATCATACACTCTCTATTGAAGGTGCTTGATATCCGGGACATGCTAGTTGTATCGACGATGTCGTGCAAGACATCTTATATGACTGACGTTGTACAGGACATTGTCAGTACAACGCTGAGAATGCTGAGTGTGATGGCGAAAGCTACGGTGATCGAGTTCCGGGGAAAAGAGTGACTCGAACTCAGCTGCAACTGGACAAGGGCATAATCAAGACACTTTTGCTGCAAGATGTCAATTGGACGGATCACCTACAGCGACCATAATAGAGCATCATTCTTGTATATGCATAAGATATATAGCTCATCGCGATCGATGCATACAGTATCTATGAAGGCGGCGCCTGGTTAGCCACGTACAAGTCCCAAACCCACTTACGTGCCCATTGATCGTGCGCCAACCTTAATATATGAACGGCTTGCCGAAATGCGTGCCCCACTTCCAAGCCATACCACTCCTGTACCTGCAGGTAGGTAGACTTGGGGGTCCAAGGTTAGTTGTTCAGCTCTCGGAAATTGGTCGCTGGCTCCGTCTGCACGCACACACGCACAACGTTGACCTTCCAAGCTTGGACACCTGCACATTCCACTCCCGTCCGGGCGAGCAAATTGCGGCCATTCCGTGGACCCGCCTCGCCGCAACTACGTATACGCCCGCTACGCTATCTCTGCGGCTCCCGCGGTCGTTTGCTTCGCTCGAGTTTGTGAAGCGGAACCTGCACGAAAGACTCCGTGGCGTCATGCTCACAGTTCATTGATTTTCATTGCTCAAACCTGCATTCTTGTGCAATCACATCCAACTCACGAAACGACCTTTCTTGCTTTCTTCATTTATATTACAACGGAATGAAGATTCTCTCTGAGAAGGAGGAGGCACAGCACTATTCGAAAGTTCTTGAAGGTGGTACCAAGTATGGATTGTGCGGGCTCGCTGCGGGTTCTTGTGGTCTCTTCCTCGCTCGCAAATACTCTCCAGGAATTCGAGCACTGACCATCCCTTTCCAAGCCTTTCTGGTCACTGGCGTGAGTACGTTCAGCTTGATCATTGGTGCCGATCGATACTCGAGGAATTACGAACAGACCTTGTGGTCCAAATATGAGGATACTGTGGTCAGCAGCTCACACAAGGCATTACTTTCGCCGACTCAACAACTCATGAGGACGTTCAACGAATACCGCTGGCATATCATCGGTGGCAGTTGGGTGACCGGAATGATCGGCTCAATGGTCGTGGTCAATCGCAATAAGTATCTTTCAACCAGTCAAAAACTCGTGCAAGCCAGAATGTATGCACAGGGTATCACTCTCGCCATCGTTCTGCTGTCAGCCGGTATCGCCGCGCAAGATTCCACCGATAATGACGGCGAGGACGTCATTATGCAAGACCCAGTAGATCCAAATAAGCAACTCAAAGTTCACCATGCACACAAGGAGACCTATGCAGGGGAGAACCAGTGGCAAGACATGATCGCAGCACAAGAACGTATAAGAGGCGCTTCGAAGACGAAACAAGAGAAGTCGTAGAGCTTGGTAGTCCTACTCTCGTACTTTTGCAGTTTTCGTCCCGGTGGCACAAATTATGGTGCATGAGCGAACCTTTTCTTTTTACAGAGGATGAACAAGTCTTGTCGGTGTGTCGTAACGTACATTGCACATCACTCGTACATTGCACATCAGACTCGTGCACAGCTGTAGATTGCATCACATTGCTTTGCTCGAGTCAATGAACTTCGACTGATGATATATTTGTACTCCTGCAGGACATTTGTTCACTCCATGCACATGCACCTTTTCCAACACACAATCTTCCCCGCAAAATGAACACCATCGTATTATCAATACGAAACACAACTCTATACCTATGGTAGATCCCTCCATGTACGATTCGCTGTTGTAAATCACATAGACAGACTAGATGTATTCTTTTGTTGTGAAATCGATCGGCGTAGTGTCTTAAGTAGTGGAATACGGAGAGTCTGCGAACAAGAGCGATTCAATCGCCGTCGTTCTGGCGCGCTTTTCGAGCATTGTGAGTCGCACGGTCTCTCGGCAACTTTTCCTTCTGCTCACACGCCCTATAGCTCGGCACCAATGTCTTTCAGCTGTGCAAGAATCTGGGCATCGACATCAAGTTTTGCATACCACTCTATGCGGCACGAGCACTGTCCACGATCGCCGCGCTGTCATGGCTCTGGCGCATGATTCTCGACGCCGGCGTCTTCTGGCTCGAAAACGAGCGCAAGTACACCAGATTCTGGCTTAAATTGGCATCCACCATCTGGTGTCTCATTTCGTGCTATCTCTCCTTTGCCTTCACCGATGGCTTGATGTTGCGCTGGCTCTTCAGCTACGGACCAAAAGCGACCATTATCCGACTCCTCACGCTTAATGCATTCAACTACTATATAACAACTCTAATCTTGTCGTTCACAATCGGACACTCGGATTTCGTGCTGCCGGCTTGGATCCTGATCGCCGTGGTCCTGACTGGTGCGTATTGCGTACAGGACTGGCTCACGTCCAACATAGTTCTCCTGAACAGCGGTCCCGATTGTCGCAGAGTCAATTTTCTTGAGATTGCGGTCTTCTGCGTCGTTCCAGTTGGGCTAGCAAGCTTTCTTACGATGATACTACTCCTTTGGCTACGACTTTTGTCAAAGGACAACTGCGTGCAGTCAGCTTGAGAGCTTTTGTAACTTTACCTGGACAAAGCAGCTCATGTACTTGACCAATTCCAAGGCTGGGTCGTGGTGCGCGTCGGCAGTCCTTTTTGTAGTGGAAACCTGATGCCTCTGATTGTGTCACATATGTCAAATTACTGAGGGTCATGCTCGTGCTTCACACGTTTCTCAGTACTTGGACCGCTCGAAGTGGCATCGTCAACGACGCGTTTCTCCTTCTTGCGTACAAGTCCAGAAATGTCGTTAGATGCTTGCATTGCTTGCACCACAGATTGCTTTAGTGCACCTTCCTCGTTCTTGAAAATATCCTTGACGTCCTGTGCGATGCTGTTGTTCGGCTGGCTGCGTAGTTCTGACAGCTTTAGTTTGAGTTCCTGCAGCATTTCCCGTTCATCCGCAACTTTTGCGGCATTTAGATCCGCTGATTTGAGCCGGGCCTCGAAACTATGAATGGCCTTCTCGACGTGCACGACAGCCTCTTTTCTCGATGTCTCCGAAGTACAGTACTCGAGTGCGAGCGCTAACATATAATGGGCTCCCGAGATGTGACTCGACTGTTCTTCGTAGAGCGCCTGCTTCAAGGTCAGTGCTTCCTTGAGGTCGGAGACTGCCTGATCAAAGTTTTCTAGGACAATCAGTATCACAATCACTGCGATGAACTTTGCATATACCATTTTCCAGAGATACCTCACCGAGTAAATCGTACGTTTCGGCTAGGCGGATTTTGGTCTCGGTCTGTTCTTTGGTATCTGTGGCAGACTCGATTCGAGCGCGCAGCAGTACTCGAGCCAAGTCCAAGACTTCCCAGGCATTTTGAAAGTCATCCTCGGACGAGATGTTCTCAGCCTGTTCCTCATCATCCGAGCCTGGTTGTACGTCCTCGTAATCTGCATCGTCGCCCTCGAAAGAGAATTGAGCGCTTTTTGATGTGTCAGTCTCGCCTTTGCCATTCGCAGGCTGATCCACGGGAGCAGTACCGCCAAGCACTTCCGACTTTTGTAGCGCGAGCTTGACGAGAGCTCTACCGTATAGCAACATGCTATCTGCATTCGCAGGGTTGTCGGCACCATTGAGTTCAGTCAGATTTTCCACCGCATGAGCATATAGATCAACGGCCTCTTCGTAAGTTCCAAAGGCATAAAGTTTATTCGCTTTCGCGATCAAACTATTGATTTCCTCCATGCCCTTTGTGAATCGTACTCGAGTGATTGAATGGCAGATGACGAGTTTTCAGACCAGAGGCCAAATTGCGAAGGTCAAGAGCTGAACGATTTGCGCTGCGTACAATCAGCCTCGAATAATTGTGTTTACAGGCATGGGCCAAACAGGATACAGACGCGAGGCATAAGACGCGTTCTAATGGTGGACGAATTAATTGCCGCAGATTGTCCTTGCCCACTGGAAGCCGGGGACAATTGCTCCACTTCACACCTCGAAATGACGAATTGGCGTATATGTCGTGGGTATATACTTTTGTGCACAATACTCTTGAGAAGCAGTGCCTGATTTGTACTGTGAGGTATCTTCAATGTCTTTGGCACCAAGGAGCTTCAAGTCCTTCCGTCTCGGACTGGTACAACTCGCTACCGGCAACAACAAATCCATCAATCTACGCAATGCTGCCGCAAAGGTGAAAGAGGCCGCACAAGGACGAGCGCAAGTAGTCGTTCTCCCCGAATGCTTCAATTCACCATATGGTACGCAGTATTTCAAAGAGTACTCCGAGACGATAGAGCCACCAGGGGAAAGCTTCAAAGCACTATCTAGTATGGCAAAGGACAACAACATCTATCTCGTTGGTGGCAGTATTCCCGAAGAACGGAACGGCTCTCTGTACAATACATCTCTATCATTCGACAACAAGGGAGAACTGATTGGCGTTCATCGCAAAGTCCATCTATTCGACATTGATGTGCCAGGCAAGATTCGTTTTCAGGAATCCGAGTGCCTCAGTCCAGGCAATAGTCTGACGGAGATTGAGACACCATACGGCAAGCTCGGGGTAGCCATTTGCTACGACATCAGGTTTCCCGAGATGGCCATGATCGCTGCTCGGAACGGGTGTTGTGCCATGATCTATCCCGGGGCGTTCAATCTGACCACTGGACCTCTGCACTGTACAGAACAAGAAAACGTCCATGTCGAGTTGTGAAGCTGACAAGTATTCTAGGGGAACTGCTAGGCCGTGCAAGAGCTATAGACAACCAGATGTACGTCGCGCTGTGCTCGCCTGCGAGAGACATGACTGCCACATACCATGCTTGGGGCAACTCCACAATCGTCAATCCCAACGGCGAAGTGATTGCCAAAGCTGGCATTGATGAAGAGATCGTAAGTGACACAGGGCGAGGAAATTTTAAAGTTTCGAACACTCACAACTTTAGATATATGCACAGTGTGATCCGGAAAGCATGGCAGAGATGCGCCTTGGCATACCTGTAATTACACAAAGGCGCTTCCAGGTATACTCCGACGTCAAAGCTTTGTAGATACGCATCGAGTCATTGATTCTGCTACGAACATTCGAATTGTTACGACGCACATCCGAATAGACTACAGATGCTACATTGTCGGTAATGCTTGTGATGTAGGGACACCTTGAGGAATTGGAAAGACACGTCTGTTGTCATACTTTTCTAGCAAATTCATGATCAAGTCAAGGCAATGAATCTGATTAGTTATGCCATAATGGTGAGTTCAATATTTTCGTATGATTTTGCAGATTATGTGAACAAAGTCTGCTTTCTTCACACCATGCTATCGTTTACTAATGTTTACTTGGTGTCTTTTGCGATCTGCTCAGCCTTTGCTCGTGCTTGTGCTATGCTTCCAGTCATGTAGAATCTATCACAATTAGTTCAGATATGTTGATACTTGATGTGGCAATCTTACGCAGCCTCTGGCATGTCGTCACATTCTCCATCAAGGATGGACTTGAATGAAGCAACAGTGTCCTTAAGTGACACCAGCACTCCAGGGATAGAGGTAAAGACCTCAGCCACAGCGAATGGCTGTGACAAGAATCGTTGAATCTTTCGGGCTCGCTCGACTGTGAGCTTGTCCTGTTCCGAAAGCTCGTCCATACCGAGAATGGCAATAATATCCTGCAAAGACTTGTATGACTGCAAAGTCTGCTGCACGTTCAAAGCGACCTTGTAGTGCTCCTCTCCGATGACTCGAACGTCCAGAATTCGGGATTTCGAGTCAAGAGGGTCGACTGCTGGGTAAATACCAATCTCTGCGATACCTCGAGACAACACAGTAGTGGCGTCCAAGTGTGCGAAAGTCGTTGCAGGAGCTGGATCAGTCAAATCGTCAGCTGGCACGTAGACAGCCTGGACTGAGGTAATAGATCCCTTCTTCGTCGTGGTAATTCGTTCTTGCAAAGCTCCAAGATCAGTCGACAAAGTGGCCTGGTAACCGACAGCTGATGGAATTCGTCCCAGCAGAGCGGACACCTCAGATCCAGCCTGAGTGAATCGGAAAATGTTGTCAATGAAAAGCAGTACATCCTGACCTTCCTCGTCTCGGAAGTACTCAGCGATCGTAAGACCGGTCAAAGCGACACGGGCACGGGCTCCCGGTGGCTCGTTCATCTGTCCGAATACCAGAGCGCACTTCGAGTCTCCATCGAGCTTGATGACTCCAGTAGCCTGCATTTCGTGGTACAAGTCGTTACCCTCTCGGGTCCTCTCTCCGACTCCGCAGAAGATTGAGTAACCTCCGTGTGCCTTGGCAATGTTGTTGATGAGCTCCTGGATGAACACAGTCTTACCGACACCGGCACCACCGAAGAGACCAATCTTACCACCACGGGCATATGGTGCAAGCAGATCTACAACCTTGATACCAGTCTCCAGAACCTGTGGGACAGTGGACTGCTCCACGAATTCCGGTGGGTCGGCGTGAATTGGCATTCGCTTGTCAGTCTTGACTGGTCCACGTTCGTCGACTGGCTCGCCGATGACGTTGAGAATTCGTCCAAGAGTGGCGGGTCCGACCGGAACAGTGATTGGAGAGCCAGTGTCGACAACTGAGGCACCTCGAACGAGACCTTCAGTTCCGTCCATGGCAATAGTTCGTACAGTGTTTTCTCCCAAGTGCTGTGCCACTTCGAGTACCAATCGACCTCCCTGGAAATCTTGGACTTCGAGTGCATTGAGAATCGGCGGCAGGTTGTCCCCATCGAATTTGACACTACGATCGTGAGTAAGCGTTCTACGAACCAAATCTCGACTTTGTCAACATACTCTACGACGGCTCCAATAACGGTACGGACCTGAGTTGATCAGTACACAGTCTTGCATAACAACAACAGAAGTAAATCTATGCAGTACATACCTTTCCTACGGAACCAGCCTTGGCTTCAGTGGCCATTGCTCGTCGGGCACTGACCGATTGCACAGGTTGTGCCGATGCCATTCTTGGTGTGGCAAGCAGGGCATTGTTTCGTCGAGCCACCCGAAGGGCAGCTCTTGACGCAACTACAGCTCTCTTCATCATATTGACTCGTTGTTCCCTCAACAAAGTCGTAGAAGTGTTGGTCGGAAGTAGACCGGACCACGAAGTGGAATATTAAAATTGAGACGAGATTTGCAAAATTGGGTCGATTTGCTGCAGCGACTTTCCGATACACGTGATTTCTTCCACACATACGGTACCGGTACATCACTGGTACCATTACGGGTATAGTCACCTGGAGAACCTTGAAATGAACTATGAATACAAGAACGCCCATACCTGCCGACGTATCTGATGTCCACGGGTATGATGAATGTTCGATTATCACGAAACTAGTCCTGGGATAGACAGAAGCTATGGCACACAAGAACACATTCTATTGCATGAATGCTCATACGATTACTTAATTGCCTAGAATACTATGTGTAAAAGCGTTTCCGTTACCATACTATAGTTGCTAACTTATCGAAGAAGGCTTTGCCAATTGAAATCATGATGAAGAACATCAAGCAGGGCAACCAAAAGAAGAACATCATTCGATCAGCTGATTTCTGCAATTTCCTTACTTGTGCTCTTTGCTGTTCGGGTGTCATGTCTGCCACACGACCTTGACTGCGGTAGGAGGTTGCTATAGATCGGGCAAACCAATTTTGGCGTCCCGATTCAGAAGAAGTCTCCACAGAATGATCATCATTGTGTTGTGCCACCAAAGGCTCACATCGAGTCGTGCCAGACGATTCAGTGTTACCAGTCGCGCACTCTGCACTCACGGATGTTGCCTCAGCATAAGACGGCGGTGCGCCTAGCGAGGACACTAGTGTCTGTAGCCAGCCAACATCAGCCAGATTGTTGCCCTTCGCGGCTCCAGTGTTCGCAACCGCACTACTTTGATTTTGTTGTCGGAGAATTGGTAATTGAGGCAACATAGCTTGAAATGCTGAAATCGAAGAAGTACTGAATGGTATATGGTGGGCGATGTTCGGGGTTGTCTTAAGCACATCCGGTAGAGAGGCATTCGCATTGGCCAGGGTTTTCTGCAACCACATCGGAGATGTCTCTGCAAGGAAATCCATCCAAGTCTGCTGGAGATGCATTAGATTATTCACAACACGCTGAACATCCTGAACTGCCTGAACCTCATCTGTCTCAGTCTCTGTGACATCTGATTTTCGCTTTAATTTCTCAACCTGATCAAGGGAATCTTGGTAGCACAAGGTCAAATTGCTCAGGCTTCTCGTGCGATGTAGCAAGCTCACTTCCGAGCTGCGTCTTCTCGTGCTAGATGCTGCTGGAGAATGTGAGCGGCTCGAAGGCTGTGTACGAGTTCCGTTATGACGAGAATCGATCGAGCGCTGACGAGAGCCTGTGACAAACTCCAAGATCTCAGTCTGAGGCTCAGATATCGAGGAACGACGAGACGAGGAGTGTCGGGAACTCTGGTTCTCAGTCCAAGAAGACTCTGAATTGCTCCTAGTGCTTCGGACAGAGTCCAGACGCGTCAGCCTGTCAAGAATCCAAGGGTCTAGGAGTTCCAATAGTTCATCGTCCTCACCATGGTAAGTAGCCAAGTCGTAAGCTGTGCGGCCATCGTTGGTGCATAAGCTCAAATTGGTCGAAGTGAACGAAACCATCAAGCGACAGATGTCCAGGTTACCATACAATGCTGCATTGTGCAATGCAGTATAACTGGCACGATCACGGATGTTAGCGCTAGCTCCCCTCTCCATGAGATCTCTGGTTAGACTTGTGTAGCCTTGAATGGTGGCGAGATGCAGCATTGTATGACCTGACCTGGATCGCAACGATAATCGGGTAGGCCTACCGTCATCAAGTTCATCAAGGAAACGCAAACAGCCTCGGATGAGGTCCTCCGTCGAAGGACGTTCACCTGTAACGCCTAAAGCAGCTTGAAGCTGTTTCACAGGCATGGTTCCGAAATTGACGTCGACAGTCTCAGAGGGCAATTTACTGGAACATATACGCATCGCGACGTCACGAGCAGTCTCCAATTTTCCCGTTGTTTTCAGACCAATCACCTGTAAGGCTAGTTCGTAAAGCGCACGATCAGTTTCGTCGATATATGTGAACAATTTTGAACCGACACTGTGCGGATGTTCCTTGAACGTTGCTGGGACCGGGCCAGCATTGGTAGCTGGAGGAAGAACACACACTAAAGTCGTGGACGACCAACAATGCGTCGGAATGGCTGCAACGTCACCAAACATGGCAGTCATACCAGGGTAGAAACCGTTGCCAAGGATGGTGACCTCGATACCACCCTGTAGAGGCCCTTCGGCCGGTATCATCCTACTAATGACGGGAGTATCTGCAACAGGCTGACGACTGCTGGTAGGCGGCATGATAAGTGAAGCAGGTCCGTTGTGAGGCTCAGTACGAGGCGGAGTTGAAGTTTCCATAATATAGTCCCATGTTCGTGTTCGTGGACTTAAAGTTGAATTTCTGTCGTGCATCAACTCCTCCATGGACGTATCGAAGAAACCATTCTCTGGTGAGGCCGTGCTATGCGCGACATTCGTAGTAGCCGTGGAATGATCTATGAAGTAAGGTTGCACGGTCGGCGACTGTCGCATGAAGTGCAGCAAGGAATCTTGCGAGGGAGACCTTTTGAACCTTTGTGATGACGGAGCTGGCGAAGCGACCTGAGAAGTCGCTGTCGAAGGCGGAAGTGAAGCGTGTCCACCCACGGCATGCGAATTGTTGTTTAAGTGAGTCATTGATAAGCCGCCAGGAATCTTTGGCATTTTCGTTGTCAAGGGTGCTTGTTGGTTAGCGGCAATATATGTATCGACTTTTCGTTTGCGAGAGGCTGTTGCTGATGATGAAACCGAAGAACGACGGGACAATGTAGTAGTTGATGGTTGGGTGGAAGTCTTCACCTGAGTCACTGGTGTGGTTCCTATGGCCTGTTGTGGATTGAAGGAAGTAATGTCTTGTGTAGGTACGACGTAGGGCTGACCTTTGACCGAGCTTGTGACTTGCTCCTTAGAACGCTGAACTTTTCCAGTTGTTTTGTGGTCATCAGTAATTAGAACTAATTCCGACGAAGTTGAGGCTAGAATGTTGTTCAGTGCATCCCGAAGCGTGATTATGATTCTGAATCCGTCTTTCTCTTTGTGATGTCTGCAGTAACACGTAACTCTGGTTGGGATTGTGACCTCGCCATTGGTTATTTCGAGCAGCTCGGGGCAATTGAAGACCAGAATCTTCTTGTCCTCATCAGGCAAAGGCAGTAAGTCTGAATTGTCTGCCTTCCTTGGAAGTTCCTCGGCGCATAATGGATTGCTGTTTCGCTTTGGAAGATCCTTCTTGCGCTGAGCACGTTTTCGTTCTCGAATTACACAGCCAGCACAAATTGTGACGTCTTCCAGTGGCTCTGTACTTTTTACAACGCGGGCATCTAGAAAGATGATACGATTCGGATCGATGGTAGGTGGCGCGTCTCGCCGGTTTTGCAACTTGAGTTTTTCTTTAGCCATAGCCCAAGAAGGCAATTTGAGCCATTGAAAACGATCCCCAATTTCGGTTTCGCTTGATTCGAGACCGTCGTGTTGCACTCGTACAACTTGTAGTCCAAGACGTATCTGCGTCTCGACGCGAGATTTGGATGGAATGCCATGCAAATTGAGTTGATAGCTCGGCGAACCAGACACTTTTGAATCAAGGGCGGACGGGGCTGGCATCGGCTTTGGAGTGCTCTTATCGTCCTGGGTTATGGTCTGTGTTGATGCGCGTGCGACCTCCTTATTCTCGACTTGATTAACGTTGCGCGTCGTAAGTTTCACGGAACTGTCGTTGTTGTTCAGTCGTATTGCCAAGGAAACATCTGAGTCGGCCTCGTTTGCAGAGTCGTCTTTACTATTACTTGAGTTGCTGGATTCGGGGGATGAAGGCGCGCCGCGCTCTTCTGAGTACGTGCGAAGCAGAGGTGACCCGCCAGTCAAGTCGTCCTTGTGATTGAAGAAGAGATCGTCGCAAGGAAACGCAGAGTTCAAATAATCCTCGAACAAAGGTATTTCATCTCTATTGGTCGCGACCGTTGCAGGCATCGGAAGCGCAACCCAGACAGCAGACGAGCTATAGACTATTCAGGTGGTGTCGACGCCAGTTCAAGTCTACGTATGATTGCTGCCGATGTTGTACTGACTGTTTCAGATGACTTGCTCGCGATGTGAACAAGTAGCCGTGTACAAAATGGAGGCTTTTACGAACAACCCTACTCTCCAATAGTTGGGGTTACTGCTAAAAAGTGCAGCAGCAGCGCTTGACACTGGCAGGCTTCAGCCGCGTCTCGTACCGCATACAACGCCTGCTCCTGCTGCTGTTGCTGGGCTGCAGAGATACCTGCGGGTAGCTTGAGTGCATGCTTCAGTCTCCCTGCCCGTCTCGACGAGCACAGCCATAGTCATTTACGATATTCAGCCTAGGAACACGTTCAGCACTTTTGCTGCCCTATATCGATATGAAATCATGATACAAAGGTTACGAGGCACTGATGCTAAGAGTAAATGTGCATCTCGGGTCAATTGCAAGGATATCCTCCTTGAGCACTTGTCAGACTATCGCCTGCGCCACTTTCCAGCTTATATGGGCATGTGGTTATTCGCTACTATCGACATGTGCCTATTCACACACATGAGCGGGAACGTCAGCCCACTGCACGATTGCAATTGAGTAGAGCTACTCAGTCGAGATAAAGTGCCTCTCGTAGCTTATTCGATATCTCTACAATTAGTGCCTTCTGGATGTTTCCTCAGCAAGCACGCACCTTGGATCCTGTATGTGCAAGTACATATATAATTGAGACGTGCGAAAGGATCACGATCGGGATCGTGCCACCCTTCTGTGCCAAGAACGGTCGTCTGTGCTCGTATACTGATCACCGAGGTTACGCGACCCTGCAGGCGAGTAGGTAAGTGTCACTTTCAAGATAGCTGGGCAGTCGAAAGTGAGGATTCCGGATCCCGCTACCTCGCCGACCACGTACCTTGCCATTGCTGATCGCATACCTGCGCCACGGTGCTATCTTGAGCCATTATGCATTCTGATCATTGGCGGGATGTTGCACTCTTCAAGTCAAAGCGGCAGGTATGTGTCATGGTACATCGATATCCATGGCTACAAACCACGTATCATTCGCGGCTATAGCTTTTGGTACTCACGAGTGCAGGTAGCGAGACTCAGATACAAATGTGCGTATTCAATGCTAGTGCTCTACTTCTCTGAAAGACTTGTGTATTCGTGTAGTGGATTTGCACGAATAGTGTGCCTTTGCACCGTGATCTCAGCCAGGGCCAGCCATACCTAAACGATCGTACAGATGATCCTTGATGCAGTTGGTCGATGATACAGACTTGAGGTATTCTAGGATTGCGATACCTGCAGATGTCAATCAGAGATATCGCCGAGCAGTAAAGTTTGTGGCTCAAGATAGCCCACTTGTGGCTTATCAGTAAAATTCTGGGTAACTTTGGAGCCCTGGCCAGAACTCGATCGGGACATATATATGCATATGCATGTGGATCGCGATCGTAAACGTAGGCTTGTATTCTCCACCTAAGGTAGGTATATATCTAATTTGCTATATATAGTTGTTTACTCCAATAAAAGTTGGCATCTGTCTATATGCATTTTTGACTGCCAGTGCTAGCAATCAAGGGAAGATCATCCTGTCTACTCAATCTATGTGTCTATATAGCTAGCCTAGCTTCTCCGAGGCCAGCAAGAGCACTGCTCTCGAGTGGCACTTGGGTCTAGCTGGAGTCCAGATCGATGTAGGCTGTCTATAAGCGGCCTTGACAGGTATCGCCAAGCAGGGTGTGGTCCAATGTTTGTCCGAAAATGTTGTAGTGGCAATGGGTCAATACGCTCTTCTCGCGACAACCAGGAACCTTTTACACCAGAGCCATTACCATGCTGTGCCGAGATCTGTCTGTAGCTTGAGCAGAGAAGCTGCCAACTCTCCGTTAGACTTGTTGCGTTCCGAAATAGCTTCTGTGATCTCGTAGCCACATTGCTGCAGGACTAGAAGAACTATGAGTGAACTGTGCTAGAACGACTTGAGAAGTGTGACTGACCTGTCTCTGGCTTGATGGTCCGACGACCCGCTTTGAGTACATACTGTGCCAGTGATTGCGCTCGTTCATCACCTTTGGGACCCACAAATCGGCTCTGCAGAAAGATCCACTTGTCCGTCCAGGCAAATAACTAGCGGATCAGACAATGAACTCATGATGTCGGACCTTCTTACTCTGGTCTCTATTGCGAAAGACTCATATGGGGCAATCTCCTTCTTGAATGTGGCTGCGATCGCCCCGAGAGCGAAGTGCTGGTTGAAGTTTCCTACAAGCGTCTCTGGGAAGTGCTGTAGGCAAAAATCGGTCCTTGCCATATCCGCATCACTGAAACTGTGTCCATGTCAACATCCTCGACACTACTCGCATCAGACGGACCACTTACTAAGTACTATTGCTCTTGTGCATGTTGAAATCAAGATCGCCCATGGTCGCCCGACCATGGTACTTTCGAGACTGCCAGATGTCTCTTTTCACTTGGATCTGCCTTTTATCACGCAGAAGCTTGTACGATACAGTGTGCTTCAGACACAACCAAACAAATCTAGCATGCCATACAAAGAGTGTTCCCTTGTAGTTCAAAGCGTATAACAACACAAAAGCCCACTTAAACAGAGACGCGGCCATACTCGGTCGAGCTAATTCAGGATAGTGCTTCTGCCAGATCCTGGCTTTGTAGATGGCAGCGAGAGCAGACCAGCTCCTCCACTGGGCGATGGAACGTGCGCATGCGATTGCAACAAATTTCTTGTTTCGAAGTGAGCCTCGGCATTACCGAGAATCCTCGTGTAATGCCTTCAGGCGGCAGATGCCTCTATTAATGTAGCCATAGGTCTCATGAAACAATATCGTCTGCAACGACGCTTGTGCAAGTGGGGACTAAGACACTTACAAGCTGGGCGCATACGTAGCAATTCAAGGGCGTCTATGCTCGTACAATTGCAAGGATCGACTGCAGTTGCAGTCGAATGGGCATGGCATCGGTGGGTTGACACTAGAACAGATGGAGTGTTGTGATTGGACGAGAGGTAGAGACAGATAAGATATCGATGGGTCACGCGCCATGGAGCCTTCCCCACAAAGTAGATCGTACTTCCCAAGCGCCTGCGCTGTAGCTGGTCGACCTTTGCATTTGCGACACAGCAGACGACGATTTGTAGGTGAAGTCTTAATTCCTGGAATTAGCTATTTCGAAAACTAGGTCAGCAAAGCATCGTCTTGCAATCGGCACGGATTGCAGCTCTAGCTTTTCAATGGCAAGTGTAGGAGGAAATGTCCACTTGTTGTCACTATGCTTGAGTTGTGATTCTTGATTGAGATTATACCACGTTGAGAACGTTCATCACCATACGACACAATACCACCGGCATCCGGAGTCAGTCGAAGTGTCATAGGTATGTTGCGCTTGCGGTACTTGTTCGATTCGAGAACAATCACAGGCGCTACGCAGAGCATGCACTCGATGGCCCACACTCAAATTGACACCGATCACGATTCGACACCATTAGTATCCTGTACATGCGGGACGCGTGAGTCGTGTAAGATCTTAAATTGTGCAAGTCTGACGAGTGACAAAACAGATCTGACCACCATGAGCACTGTCGTGAGCAAGTCCTTCACAGGTCGATTCGGCCCGGCCATGCTCGTCCGGGAATGCGCCAACGTATCTGTGAGAAACAAGGCCGAACGCTTGCTCGCCACCGGGCGTCACGTCATTGCCGATATCAGCTGTCTGGATTGTCACGCCCTGCTTGGTTGGCAGTAGTAAGTCGGCCAGCAAAATGGAGTTGATAAAGTCAACTCATGACACTAGTCTTTCCTGCCCCGATACTCAGGAATACAAGACAAACAAGTACATTCTCGAGCTCGACCGTGTCATCAAGACGAATGTTTCCTGGCTGGAATAGCGACTATTGACGACAGACATCCAGCTTTTTGAAATGCGAAAGTACCATTATCCTGACTAATGCTCATGCACTTGACCGAGCATGAGCTATTGAATCATCTGCAGCGGCATCGTTCGAGAAGCCTCAAATCGCTTCCATGAACGACGAGCAAGCTTCGCAATAATGGAAATACGTGCAAATGTCGAGAAAATTTCATTGCTAGAACGATTGTCATAAAGTCATTATACTCTGCCAGATCATAAACGATACGCGAAATGTCTACTTCTGCAAATTGATTGCCCCAGTAACGATCAAAGGCACTGCACTGATCATTGCCACGACGAAGATGACCACAGATGAAGTGGCAATGACGCGGAAACTCCTGAAGTATCTCCCGTACCAAGTACCGGAAATATAGTGTTCCTCCTCGACGATTTGCTTGAGTTCTGCCAGTGGCGAGATGTAGCTGGTTGGAAAGGCCACGAAAGCCTCAAACTTTGGCATGTGAGCTAGCACAGATGTTTGAGCCCTGTAGAGTACTGCCTGCAGGGGCGAGATGATGAAAATGATCAAGAACAATTGCCACAGCAATTCCAGAATAGCGAAGAATGCGTACCATCCAGGCTCAACAACTGTCTCTTGTAGATACAAGAAGTGTAAGAACGTCGTTAAATTTTGCAGTAAAAGTGGAACTCCAGACTTTAGAATCTGTGGCAGGACGATTGGCAGCATTGCTTTCAAGCCAACCGAGGAAATCAGGACTTTGAGATGACCCCACCAAGTTGTTTCATCGGGTTTGCCAATTATTTGTCGCATCACCACGAGTCCCAGAGGGATGAGAAGTACCTTGGAGAGAATCATCGTGATGATCAGGATCGGCGAGAAGGAAAATTTGACCTTGGCAGGATCCTCACTCTGTAATCGATTGAGTAATTGCATGACTGGATGCATGCCGCCGAGCATAACAAACAGGAGTTCGTGTGACATTGTGTAAATGATTTGTGCTGGTACTGCTCTGAATAGACCTTTGAAGCCAACTGAATACAGATTCATCCACGCCGACACAATAGACCTGGTGTGCATCGTCGTGATTGCGCGTTGTGAAATCGCATCATCATACACGATGTCAGCTGCTGGTGAATCTGAGTCTTGTGCATCGAGCTCATCCGGCGAATCATTATCGTCTTTCGTGGGTGCAGCCTGGTAACTTGCAGATGCGGGAATCGATGCAGCATCGAAGGGAGTCTCAACCAGAGTATGCACGAGTATAAGCTGTATCGGATATGTGAACAAAGCTGCTGCGAGTAATAAAACAGCTGTCAAACAGGAAGCGATGATCTGGGAGGCGCTCAAGTCCATGACGAGTCGATCGTTGATTTGCAGTCCCTGTAAGAACTGCCTGTAGATGTGAGCGTCGGTGTCAGATAAATGTCTCGATATCGACTGATCCTTCGAATGGACAGCGCGACCGGTAGAATCGTTCGTAGGTGTGGTACAACTCGGTTCAAGCAGTGGGGCAGGCAGCAGGTGGCACGTTTCTGTCGAGTTCTGCAGCTCCTCCTGCTTGTGTCCGCTTCCCTGGTCTTCGCTCTCTGCTGCGCCCTGGCCACAACTGGTCTCCGTAACCCCCTGCTGCGCTCTACCGTACGCTCAAGCGCTTGAAAGATCTTGGTCTGGACAACTGAACCTCTCTCTTGACCAGTACTCACTTGCGCATCTTCTGCAGCATCTCTCTTGCACTCTTCGTGCATGTAAGTCATCGCGCGATTTGATTGGGCCTGGCTGACAACCTGATCTAGTTTCCAAGAACTCTACAAAGCTGAACTATTATGACCCTGTTCAATCAATACAATCAAATGTTGATGTCTAATCAGGACGATGCCCTTAGCGCATCTATGTCCTCCATCTCGACTCTCAGCGAGGAGTCCACCTCCTCGGTCGGCTCGATCGTCTGCTACACCGCCTCTGGTCTAGCATTCTATTACCAAGCTAGTAAGTAGCGACAACACACGATAATTTTCTTTGGAAAACAATCAGGGGCTGACTGTTATAGGCCCCGACGGCGGGGCACAGTGCTGGGGGTGACGGAACTACAATTCCAAAGACTTGCTCGTTTGAGCAAGCCGCGACCAGCTCCAAAATCCTTCGTGAGAGGAAGGCTTTTGACGGCAGTCGTGAGACAATTTCCTGGTACACGGAGAAATTGAAGATTGATAAGGGCGAAGTGCTCACCGAGCTACTCATCAAGGAAGACGGCAAGACAACGATGAATGGCGTCCTGGTCGAAAGCCCTATCGGCAGTCGTGACAAGACTGTTTACTTGGCAGGCGACACGAGCATCGAGCTGAAGGAGGCACTCGTCATCTTGCTGGACCTGTGCATCGATTGCCTGGACTGCCAACATCTGGCGTTTGTGGTCGAACGTGCCAGAGCACTGGAGCTGCTCAATGACCTCAAGTGGGTAGGATTTCGACTCATTAGCCCCGATCTCATCGTTCGGGACAAAGCCGCCCTGGAAGACTATGTCTGCATGGGACTGGATTTATAGTTACGAGCACATTCAGATATGCGTATCACAAAGTGCCTTTTTCACCTATTATCGATCTGATTTATATATCATACATATTTGCGATCGGACATTTGTTTCTTCCCAATCGCATTTGTCCTTGCCTTCCTCGCCTGCATCTGCAACCTTTGTCCTACAATCACCGAACCAGTGCCTGGGCACGAGTCTATCCCACGAATGAATCAGCCACCTGCATGTTGTTTCAGATGCTGAATTATCAACTTGGCAGCATGTTCACCTGACGAGTACGCCCCATGTGCAGTCTACATTGGTCAGTCGGGGCCCATGAAGGGCATGTAGACTTGTGCTTACGCCAATTTCGTAGCCAGATTCTTTGGACACTGCATGTTCGCCAGCAAAGAAGAGATTCCTGCTCGGGACTCCGCGTGCAATCGTGTCGCAATCCGCGACAGTGTCGAGGGACCCTACGGGCGAGTAAGAATATGATCCGTAGCTGAATTCGTCGTTGAGCCAGTCGGTGCTGAAGAGGTCCTCAATCATGCAATCTGCAGCTTCACCATCATAGTTGGGAAGTCGGCGAATGTACGGCATCAAAAATTCCTCGACGGCCGCTCGTCCTCCCTCGCGCCATCGTCGCGCAATCAGTTGCGCTACGTCTGCGGCCGAGTAGCACAACAAGACTGGTTGCGTGTTTACGGGGAACTTTGCGAGGGAGATGAATTCAATCAGGTGCTCATCGTCGTGTTGTGGCAAGAACGCATACATGTCCCGACCAGCGTGATCATCCTCGTCGCGGACTTCGCCAGGCGTGGTGGTAGTGGTGGTGGTGGCCTTGCTCGTGATCCAGAATGCAGTCTTGAATTTGATGTAGAGTTTCTCTGCCGTGCCCATGCCAATGGCTCCGATCGCGGCGGAGAGTGTCTTCGGAAGTCTCGGTGAAAAGGCGATGCTATCTTTCTTCTGCAAGACGCCCAGTGGGACAGTCACCAGACTGACGTCCGCCAGTAGTGACTGATCAAGACCCGTCTTGACGTCCCTGAACCACACCTTTGTCTGTCCATCAGTCATCTCTTCTATCTTGTAGACCTTCTGCCCGAGTCTGATGCACTTTGCCTCGACCGCAGGCCTTGATATGTGCTCGATGATGGGCGCGTACGTCGACGCTACCATGGGCGAGTCTCCAGGCAATTCTTCCTCCAGCAGATAATTCCGTAGTGACTGTTGCGTCACGTCTGCAGCAGAGATGTTGGTGTAGAAATGTGCCAACTTCTTGGCCTGCGTCTTTTTCGTGTCGGACAGACTAGACTCTGCATCGATCGTCGTGACGCAAAAGTCATAGAAACTCCGACGAGGATCAATGTCGGCCTGATGCTCCTTGGAGTATTGTACCGCCCGATCTCCAAGCCCAAAGACAAACTCAAACAGCTTGGAGGTCTGCTTTTGCCTGAGCCACGACTGCCTGTCCCACAAGGCGGACGTCTCGAGCTCATAATAACTTGCGCCCGTACCGTCCGCGATCGGCGTCAGCGGATTGTTCTCCGTCCCGTGGATCCAAGCACAGCCAAGGTCTAGTGGTGTGCCCCAGGAGTGCGCCGTAGAGGTGTGCGTCCGGCCACCGAGTCTATCGCGTCCCTCCAAGACAATCACCCTCACGCCTCGTTGACGAAGCAGGATCGAGGCTGCCCGCAGTCCCGACAAGCCCGCGCCGACTATAATACAAGTTTTGACACGAGTCATCCGGTGTGCAAGCAATGCCTGTCCACAACCTTTGCACACGAATTGCAATATTTAAACACGGAATGCTGCAATTGAGGTGTGTTAGCATTTTGTGGCGAACCTGATCACACACTTCATGAGAACTGACGATTACAATCAATACTGTCCTACACGAGCCACAGACAATGTAGGCGCACGCAAAAGCATATACTGAGAAAAGATCATGTGAAAAGATGGGCGGACCACAGACCTCCAACCAATACTCGCAATTCAGCCAAGTTTTCCAGCACGGAATGATAACAGCAGTGGTATTTGACAAGCTCAAAATGAATCACGCATTGTGTATGGTATAATAGCTGTGAATGTATCACAAAAGTGTCTTGTATTAGCGAGATATTCAAGCAGCTTAAGCACTGTAGGTGGATGCCGAGACATTGCCACCCCGACCAGTCCAGTTGATGTGTATATCTGATGAATTAGTACTGAAATTTGTCTTGTGCTTGCATTGTAGTACATACCTTGACCTTCTGGTAGAGATTTTGAGGCGTACTGTGGCAGCACTCGGAAAGTGTGGGCACCGAAGTAGTCACGCTGTGCCTGTAACAGGTTGGCTGGCAGCTGCTCAGTAGTATAACCGTCGTAGAAGGAAAGAGCAGTGGACAAGGCCGGTGCCGGAATACCCATGAGAGCGGCCTGGGAAATCACTCGTCGCCAACCTGGCTGAGCTTTCTCAATCGCCTTCTTGAAGAAGTCGTCAAAGAGCAGGTTCTCCAATTCAGGGTCGTTCTTGAAGGCAGAGGTGATGTCTCCCAAGAAGACAGATCGAATGATACATCCTCCTCGCCACATGAGAGCGATACCGCCAAAGTTCAACTTCCACCCGTACTCCTTGGCTGCGCCTCTCATAAGCATGAATCCTTGGGCGTACGAAATGATCTTTGAGGCATACAGAGCCTGCTCAAGGTCATCAATGAGTTGCTTCTTGTCACCCTCAAATTTCTTTGTGATTGGGATCTTAGGCAGCGCCTTGCTGGCTCGGACTCGCTCATCCTTGATGGCTGAAAGACATCGGGCAAAGACAGCTTCTCCAATCAAAGTGACCGGCAAGCCAAGGTCGAGGGCGTTGATGGCGGTCCACTTTCCAGTTCCCTTTTGACCGGCAGAATCCAGGATTTTGTCGACAAGTGGGGTTCCATCTTCGTCCTTGTACTTGAGAATATCACGAGTGATCTCAATCAAGAATGAATCGAGAATGCCAGTGTTCCATTTGGTGAAAACCTCAGCAATTTCGTCGCAGGACATGCCGACAGAGCGCATGATGGAGTAGACCTCAGTGATCATCTGCATGTCACCGTATTCGATACCATTGTGCGTCTGCTTCACGTAGTGTCCGGAACCAGCTTGACCGACCCAGTCACAACATGCTTCACCATCAGCCTGTGCACAAATCGACTGGAAAATGTCCTTGACATGGGGCCACGCTGCATCGGAACCACCAGGCATCATGGACGGTCCATAACGCGCACCCTCCTCTCCTCCAGAAACACCGGAGCCGATGAAAAGGAATCCTTTGTTCTCGAGGTATTCAGCTCGTCGGTTGGAGTCTGGGTAGTGTGAGTTTCCTCCGTCCTTTCCTTATTAGACTCACTAGAAATTCGAGACTGGTAAGCACTTACAATGATGATATCGCCCTTCTCCAAGTGTGGGATAATCATTTCGATGAAATCGTCAACTGCCTTACCAGCCTTGACCAAAAGCATGATTCTCCTCGGCGTTTTGAGGTTTTTGCACAGATCTTCGATGCTGTGGTAGCCCTCAATCTCCGTGCCCTTTGCTTCGTTGGCCAAAAAGTGGTCAACCTTGCTTACTGTTCGGTTGAAGACTCCAACCTTGAATTTGTGGTCATTCATGTTCAGAACCAAGTTCTGGCCTATTGTCGTTAAAACAAGCACGATCCGAAGAATTCATTGGTTCATTACCCATGACGGCCAAACCGATGAGACCTGTCTCATTGTTAGCAAGATATTCCTGATTGAGCAGTAGAGCAAAATTTACCAATATCACAAGACATGATTGATTTGTCTTTCTTGTGGGATAACTGTTATGATGAACTTTGCTATGATACAAAAGAATGCAGCATAAGGGAGATCCCTATGGTCGTCCAGCTGGCAGCAATGATACGTAGAGACTCGGGAATGACCAACGGCAAGCAAGCAAGCGACTATCTAGTTTACCACGTGCTCCCGTACTTAGCCGAGAACTTGGTCGCGGGATCGACTTCGATAACCAGTTGTACGTATTGATGTGGACGTATATGATGCTTTGGAGCATATAAACCTCTCTGCCGTCACAGCGGAGGTATCCGGATTGTGCATGGTACGGTCGAGCAACATCATCGCCAGCTGTGAGTCAAAATCACAAAAGAATGCTTGAGATGGGCACAAGCAGGTCAAAAATAGTCTCTTTCTGTGATCGAGTCATTGCCGCTTGGATTTACATTCCGCTCCCTCTAACATGACAACTCGCTTCGATATGATATTACGCTGAAGACATATTAAGAGTGTATATGCTGCTGGCCATACGCTAGTGATAGGCAAGCAGTGGAATGCTGCGAACCAGTTGAAAAACTTCCGTGCCACTACTGCTCGCTCGCCTGTTCAATCGTTGCCAAGATTATTCGTGAATCAGTGATGACCGCTCATTATTCTGTCCCTGTTTCCTGCCCAAGCTGGAGGGCTGGTTCGAGCTCTCCACAGCTTGCGGACCATTCGAGCCTCTATCGGATGAAGTCCCGGAAGCCTTTGACATGACAATGTTGTCTATGATGACATACTGAACGATGTTCATGACCAGTGGCTAAGTTGTTAGCGTTGTCAATATTAATATCTCGAGCGTCTTACGAAGAAGAACATGACAAAGAAGATGCGCAACTTCTCATGATGTTCTGACCACTTCAGCAGAAAATTGCCCACAACACTGAGCTGTGGTATTGTCGTTAAGATGATGAACACAGTAGTCTTCATCAGGGCGAGGCCGATAGAGTAGATCGTCGATTGCTTTAACCACCATGTCCAGCGTGGCGGATCACCATAGACGCCACTTGCTGTGCCTTGCCATTGACAGAGATTGCACAACGAGCTCAGAGCCCTGAGAAGGATCCAGATGAGTCCTACACCCAAAGTCGTATCCAAAAGGACATTCAGAAAGTACCAAGTACATGGTGAAGTACGAGATTGTAGTAGACTGAGATCTCCATCTGTGCTCATGGCAATGTTGAGAAAGTGGACCACTACAGCACCAAAGAGCTGCTTAGATACATCGAAAAACCATATCTTGAAGGGTCGCCTCGGCGATTCTATCTGTCTCTTGTAAAAGAGGGACAGGATCGCAAGCGCACCCAAGGAAGATTGTACTAGAATTGCAAATGGTCCCAGAAGTTCGCATTTTGCGCCCTTCTTGGCAATCTCCATGCTCATTCCAGATCGCGAAACAAACTTTCAGAACGTCGGGCCGAGAGGACTACCAGCCGCCATCATGAATCAAGAATCGACGTTGCTGCAAACTTGTTTATCCTGCAACTACTGACTAATATTAATGATGGCACTGTATACAAGTGAATCTGAGTTGTGGAGCAATTTTGGAGTGCGGCATCATGAATGGCATGAAGTGGCGTCCATCCTCTGCCGCCTCACACATCTGGAGCTCCACTCAACAAACGAGTTAATATTGTCGTCGAGCCATAGTGCAACTCCTTCTTGATAATGCCTACCAGTCATCTAAGTCCTGGTCCGTGCGCCGCATGCTCATCTGACCAGATACTTGTACACAGAGCTCGAATATAAGAAGCGCCAGCGCAGTGGTTCACTCGCATCTAGATCGATCGACGTACACTACTTGCTTGCGCATGAAAATTTGACTCCGAGTCGACAAAACAGATTTTTTATTTCTTTTGAGAGCAATAAGATTATTATTTCTACCTGAAATCGTGCCTCTTGCTTCGTCGAATCAATGAGTTCCACAATCTTCTATCGTTTCAAGAGCCAAAGGGATTACTCCAGAGTCTCTTTTGATGCTTCACAATTAGGCCTCACAGTCTTTGACATCAAAAGAGACATTATACAGACCGAGAAATTAGGGACGGGTGCTGATTTTGATCTCAAAATATCGAATGCCGATAGCAATCAAGGTTCGAGCGTTCGAGGCCAGCTTGCCACCACGGCTAATATTCTAGAATATGAAGACGATGCAGAAATAGTGCCGCGCGGAACAAGTGTCATCGTGCAAAGGAAGCCTCCGTCTCGAGGGCCTGGCAAGGGTTCCGCTGCTCGCTATGTGACCGGAAATTCGATACAAGTTTCCGCTCGACAAGAGTTCAAGAAGCCAGGAACGCAAACGAATGGACCAGCAGCAAGATTGAGTGCTGCTCCACCACCACCGCCAATACCTGGCTCATCAGAAGACGATGCGATTAGAGCCATGCTGCTTGCCAGCAGTGATCAATGGCAGGAGACTCAGGACCGTATGGCTTTGTCGAAGCCCGTCTACCGCGCAGGTGCCCGTGGAATGCCCAGTGGTCCTATCCCTGATCGACCATTACCGCAAGGATACATTTGTTATCGTTGTGGCCAAAAGGGGCACTATATCCAGGCGTGTCCCACCAATGGAGACGAGTCATTCGAGAACAAGAAAAGAATTAAGAGAACTACAGGCATACCGAGATCACAATTGCAAAAAGTGGAAAATCCAGCTGATGAAGCTGAAGGCAATGTCATGGTGAATGCCGATGGAGAGTCAGTCATGTTTGTGCCGGACTCTGCCTCTTGGGAAATATATCAAAAGAACACCAAGACCGCAACAAACGACGACATTCCTGAAAACTCTCCACTAGCTTGCGGCATTTGTAAAAAGCTGATGAAACAACCAGTTTCCGTTCCATGTTGTGGCAAGACATATTGCGAAGAGTGCATCCAGAGCGCCTTGCTCGAAAGTGACTTTATATGTCCCGGATGTGGCACAAAGGACATCTTGCTAGATAAACTCACACCACAAGCCGACCTTGAGAAGGAGATACAGGAGTACTTGGTCTCAAAGACGACGACAAACGAGGATGCCCACAATGGCGATGGCACCAACAACAAGCAAGAAGCTCCTGCCCAGGCCACAGCAACGACAGGCACTGAACAGGACGTCACGAACACGGCCAATCTCGGCGAAGATCTCACAAACATGGCAGGCATGCCGCCGTTTCCCATGCCACCCTTCGATCCCATGATGATGGGCATGATGGGTTTTCCACCGATGGGCTTTCCACCGATGCCCAGCATGCCAGGTATGCCAGGTATGCCCGGTATGCCCGGTATGCCCAACATGATGGGCATGCCCGGCTTTGGCTTTCCTCCCGCACCAAACGCCATGCCAATGCCCATGCCCATGGGCGCACCACCCCGACCAGCATCAACATCGTCGTCGGTCGGACCGATGCGTACCAATCGACATGCCGCCGGCGATGCTACGCAAAAAGGTCATCCGTACGCGAGACCACCACAACCAGCTGCACCCACCGGTCCAGCACAAGGTCGTCAATGATTGCCCTTGTGTGGACACGTCAACCGCAAGAGACATTTGTATTGCTCTTTGACGGCCACTAATCTCGTGATGGGCGAGGTCATAGCATAATATATAATAACTTTCATCGCGACAACACTTGCATCTGAACACTGAACTTCTGATTGTGTTGAAATGATAGATCTTCATGGAGCCGGACACACTGACTACATCTCACCATGCACGAAAGAGTAGCAAGAGCCAGTGCACATAACGAGATACCACAGAAAGAGGGGGGGGGAGTCTAAAGCAAGGATACCACACACCACGATGCAAACAAAGTAGAAAGGTTACGACCAGAGAATGATGTTGTTGATGTGATGCTGTCTAGCGAGAGAAAGCAGTATGAAATAAATGTGAAAAACGCCCAGCCCATCCTGTAAATCTATTGTTTTGAGCCCCCACCCTCTAAGGTCTATCTAATGGAATGCGTATGGGCGTTCCCTGCCATGAGGATGATTGTTACGACGTGTTTCGGTACGGACGGGTACCCCCGGGCGTAGAAAAGACAGGTTACTTGACGGAGATGGTAACCTGATTCATCTTGCCGTCAGAATTGGCTCCCAGCCCGTGTGCGTTCTGATAAAAGACGACTTCGTTCTCACCCTTGTCGCCTGCGTCAGCGACAAATTGGCAAGTACGTGCAGCTCGGTAGAGCGAGATGAAGAAGTTGGTGTCGTCCCTCTGGTAGTGCTTGCCCATGACCTTTTTGATGTGAACAGTGGCCTCATCGGCGTTGTAGAATGGAATTCGAGCAATGAGATGATGGCACACATGGGTCTCGATGATTCCGTGGAAGATGTGCTTACCGATGAAGCCGAATTCTCGGTCGATCGTGGCAGAGGCACCACGAGCATAGTTCCACTCGCCCTCGCGGTAGTGTGGCAGGGCGGGGTCAGTGTGCTGTAAGAAGGTGATCATGACCAAGTTGTTGTTGACCACAAGGTATGGCAGACCATAGAAGAGGACGACATTTGCGAGGCCAAATTTCTGGTATGCGAGGTATAAACACAGGGAGGTGAACATGAGACCCAGGTCCGAAAGGACGATTTCAATTCTCTGCTCAGACTTGAAGAGAGGTGAGAATGGCCAGAAGTGGTTGACCTCCTTTGTGGTATAGCCCTCATATTTCTGACCAGTGACATTGAAGAAGAGGTAAGCTGGCCATCCGCCAACTTGCTGAAGGAGCAAGGTCCATGCAGTCGCAAGCGGTGTCTCCTCGATCATCTCCATAAACTTGGATTCGTGCTCCTCGGCATCAACTCCAGCAGGTGCCTCAAGAGGAAAGTCGCTAGGGTTGGCTCCACAAGATTGGAGTCGGGCAGCTCTTGTCTTGGGCACGAAGACTGTGTCCTTGGCCAGATTGCCAGTCATCTGATGGTGTCGAGCATGTGAGAATTTCCATGAAAAGTAAGGTACCAATAGAGCAGAGTGTAAGATGAAGCCGACAGTGTCATTGATCTTTTTCGACGGGGAGAAAGCAGAGTGACCGCATTCGTGTGCCAGAATCCAGAGACCGGTGCCTACACATCCTTGTGCAACGACGTACAATGCCCAGGCTGCGATTCTCAGCGGTAGTGATGGCAGGAGGTGAATATATGTAGCTGCGAGTCCAAGACAGCCTACAAGGAAGAGGTCTCGCACGACGTAGGATAAGGATGTGATTGTGTTGCGTTCGAAACAGTGCTCTGGGATAGCTTCGTAGATTTCCTTGATTGAGAAATCAGGGAGCACAAATTCTCGTCCATACGTGTCAAAGTATGTCCTTGGCTTCTCCTGTGATTTTGGAGCTGACTCTACGTGTCTCTGCTTGAGCTCAGACATTCTGATATGATGTCCTGGAAATGCTCTGCTTTTGTCGTCAACTGAAGCTAGGCAAACAGCAGTGCTATGCAGCAGTAACTAGAGAACTTATACTGCTGCTGACCAAACGCTAGCGATCCATGTCCCAGGAGCAAGAGGGACCCCGGGTCTCGGTCCATGCGAGCTTTGCTGCAGCCCCACGCTTTGGCCGACAAAGGTCCAGGCTGCACAAAGAGCCGCCATTTCCCTCACAGCCGGCTTCTCATTGGCTGCTGAGCTCTTCACGTGTCAAAACGGAATTTCCCCTGTGTGAGATAGAGTGCGAGGAGCTCCACGAGCATGTTTTCCCGGTGCGAATGTCCCCAACAGAAAATTTGTCCAGCGGCAAACACATGTGCACAGATTCGCCTCCTTTCAATTCCGAGTTGGCGATAAAGGAGAGCTCTTTCAGCACTTCGGTTGTCCATTGTCCTTGTCGTGAATTGTTATCCCAAGGTTGCATGTCTGAACTCGGAAAACCCGCTTCTTGCCCATCCGAACATCGTTTGCATTACGGGTTCATCCTCATGTCAGCCATGAAAAAGAGCTTGTCAGTGACAATCGGGCAAAGAATCGTCCGATCCTATCTTGCATCGTGAATTGACGATTGCCATAGCATATATTCCTTGTTACCACATTTGGCCAAGGAATGTTGTCAAGCATCGAGGCCAGTTTTGTCCAATAGAGGGTTTTGTGCTACATTCAAAATTGACAGGCTCAGTAGAGTTATGAGAAAGGACGAGTCTATATTGGCTTTTGCACAGTTGTAGCCTCAAAGTATTACGGGCAGTTGTTTCATCCTTTCCACTCAGCATTACGTTGTGTATAACCAAGATCGTGCTGGCGGAGGTTCCGCTAACCACGTGCAACACATAGAATATGCACCATAACCTTGGAACAAAGTCATGCCCAGAAAAGTGATGCGTCTTGTAGCTCAATGAGATGTACTTCCATGACCGGAGTGTACATGAGTTAGCTCTAAGAGTATAAAACGCCCGTTGGACGGGAACAATTTTTTGTCGTCTGGAGGTTCTAAGGCGCGTCCAGTCTCGTGAGGTATGTGCAGGTCAGTTGGACTCTCTATCGTTCCCTGCAGCCGTCCACCTTGTGCATCGGGCATATGACAGATTCAGAGATGGTGGCCACGGTCAAGCTGCCCGTTCGTTTCTGCAGGTTGTATTAATCCGACTTGTGGTGGCTAGTTATCACACGGGTAGGCAGGTCGCACTGACACCAAGGCTTCCAGGGTTTCGACGAGAACGCCAGAGATCGGCACAGCCCGACAAGCAATGATCACGTCTCTTGTACCGCTCCTACACGGTTCTTGACTCGAATTGGAGACATAAGGTAAGTAGATATTGCAATTGGTCGATCAGCCCCTATGCATACATCGCATGCATTCACGCGACCTGTGCGTGGGTCATATGCACGTTTGACAACAATCACGGCACGTTTACCATTGTATACAGATACTGGAACATTGGTCGTCGTTCCTTTCAGTACGTGTACGACTACCAAATTATCTGTCTGGCTACCTAGGCCCATCTCAAGTAAATAAATACTTGTATGTGTGTGTCTGCCGCCAATGACAATTGTGCGGCAGTTGAGACTGCCAGTTGCAGTGGGTAGCGAGCGAAACCATCAGATCTCCTGCTGGCACGCTAGGTAGGTACTTGTGGGACATCTGCCAGTCTAGAGGCATCGAGCGCCACCGTCAGCCGCCAGATCTTCACGGGGGCCCTCACTCGGACATAAGAATTTCTTTAACTCCGCAAAGCGCCACCTCCCACAAGAAGCTGTGCTGGAGCTGTACTCGTACAGCGATATTCTAGGCTGAAAGAGTTCACCACCACGGAGTCGTTGTCTCGCACGATTACATAGAAATAGCAAATTTCTGCCAATGTCCGCCGCTCTTGATTAGTGGATGACGCATGTTTCTTGGCAATTGACATGTCAAGTTGAGCAGTCGGCATGCTCTACAAATACATGATTGCAAGAGTGCACGACGCTCATGAAAGTCCAACTGTGAGTGTGTCTGCGCATTGCTTTCAAGCCACGTAGCTATGCAAGCTCGAAAGCGCGCTGCCGTGCATTCCACGTCTTGACATGCACGTCAAACCGGAGAGTCCCCCAAGGAACAATCATGTGTGAATAGGAAAACTCTCAAAGCTAGGCAGCACGAGCCCCGACATGACAACTGCTAAGGTACGGTAGGTAAATTGCGGTTTGAATGGAAGCACGGTGGCGGACGATCTGGGTGAGAGGCTGCTTGTCAGGAAGCATTCTGACAAGTGGGCTTGTGCGTGCAGCCATGCTGTCGTTGCTCGCTCGAAAGAGCCGCCGAATTTGTCAAGGCTGCATACATATGGGTGCACATTCGAGACTATTTACGGGCGACTGACTACATCGGCGGAACTTCACTCGCATATATGCAGCGCCGAACGATGAATGAATTTAGCTGAGAGTCTTTGCCTAAGCAAAAGACCGTAAGACAACGATTGCCGATAATGGACGAACACCGCGGAACTACCACAAGGCCAAGGGAAGTTGCAGGATGGTATGCTGCTCTGTCAAACTGGACCGAGGAGGATCTAGCCAGATGCATATGCATGTGGCTGGCTACAAGTGATCTCATGGATGTCCTCCAGATTCACAACCAGCCCTGGAGCTGCTACCTACCTAAAGTGCAAGCCCCTGCAGCCGGTCTCCCGTGTGCGTATTGTGTTCAGCCGCGTGCGTGCAGGAATTGAAGGGAGAAACTTGAACATGGGCTTGCGCAATCTAAAAAGGGGAGAAATGGATTATTGCAGAGGCTTCAACCAGAGAAGAGAGGCTTGCGCCCGAGCGAGAGAGCCACGCATCGGTGGATCTCTCGTTCGTTCGTACGCTCGCTCCAACCGATCGCTGCTTTGGCTGCCGGCTGCCAGTTCGGGGAGAATCTAGGGAAGCTTTTGTTGTGTCCAGATTCCATGTTTCGTACTTCTCGCGCGCGGCTCTCGTCTCCAGACAGTCGCACCACCTGGTCTGCGATGCAGCTACCCTTGCAGGGGGTGGGCACAGGCGCACATGTAGACTAGGTTAGACAGCAGCATAGGTATCTCAGATGCTTTGTACGCAAGATCTGGCTCGATCCTGCTAACCACTTCCTCGTTTCCCTTCACCACAATCCTGTCTGCTGGTCTGCTGACGACTACTACTGGTCAGCAGCACGCACCACCTCGCTCTTCCTTTCCATCCACCTTCGCGAGATCCTAATCCCAAGTCCACCACGTCCGCACGTCTAGCGTTACACCAGATTGTCTCGAGACCAAGCAACGTTTCCACCTTCTCGTTCGCGACCTCCGATCTGGCGTCTGCCGCCAACATCTCTGGGAGGCGAGTCCCTCGTTCTTGGACTCGATAGTAGGTTGCTGAAGTAGCGCCTCCCTCTCCGGATCTCTCGGCTTGGAGGTCCCGACAGTCCAGGGGGATATCATTGCCCATTTCCTGGATCTGGGTTTCCAGCAACACCACTCACTCGGTGCTTTTAGAGCGATACGGTAATCTTGTCCGACAGAACATTGACTGGCTGACTCGACGCACTCTAACGTCGCCAAGTAGTCTCGACAATCGAAGTGGTAGGACAAGTCGTTTCTCTCGAACATCCTCCCAATCATCCTTACAAGCTAGCTCTAACAAGCTGCGAGACATCTGGCGAATCTACAGCGTTTGTGGCCGACAACGCGGTAACGTCTTTCAGCACATTCACAGCATTGGAAAGTCTCTCGCCATCGACATACAAGTACCTTTTCCTCAATATCCAGGTCTGACCCCGCGCTCGCGTCTTTCAAACCATTTTCCTCGATCTTTCGACATTGGAACAATTTTGACAAACGTTCTCTCATCGGTCAGTCCATATTATTATTGAACGAATCACTGCCTGGCAACAGGCGCAATGCCTTTTTCGGGGTATAACTTGTTCATTCGGCAGCAACCTGTGGCAGCTCGGGCATGTGGTTCAGCCGATAGACCGGACCGAAGACCTATAGATCCTGTGGTCATCTTGCAGTTGAGTCATCGAAACACAACAGAACTCTATGCTGATGGAGACACCGCGACATTTTTCTGTGTCTCAACACTCATCGATACACCAAACCGCATAGGAAGCCATCACGACAATCACTCAGCAATCGATCCTGCACCACTTTCCTCTAATCTATTGACGGGCACGATCTTATCATCCATTTTCTACCTCAAAGACCCCGCCACAGACAACAAGACTGGCGCTTTCTTTGTCTTCTCCGATCTCAATATAAGACCTGAAGGCTCATATCGACTCAGGTTCGATGTCTTTGGCTTACAGGGTTCCCTCGTCAGTCCCGTCGCACACTGCCTCTCAGCATTCTTCACGGTCTACTCCGCCAAACGGTTTCCAGGAATGACTAACAGCACGGAACTGTCAAAGACCTTCTCTGATCAGGGCCTGAAAATCCGCATTCGCAAGGACATCAGAGTCCGCAAGAAGGCCCGCTTGGACCGTCCCCTTGCCGAACCTACCAGTGCAGCAGCAAGTGTGTCTGCAAATGCGCCAGTACAGAGGATGGGCGAAGGTGCAAGTCTCATGCCTCTGGCGACCGTGGCAGAAGAGACTAGGCTGAATCAGACTTTAGGCATCGGAGGGCCCGCGAACAGCCACGCACTTGACAGATCGCAACAGCCACACACACGTGAGATGGGTCGTCACGTGCCGACGCAGCCGGGAGAACATGATTACCAGCACTTTCGCGTGCGCCATCCATACAACAGCGACTACGATCAGTACTACCGCGACCATCTACACAGTGCACCTCAGCACTTGCCGGCGACCCTACTCGCGTCCTCGTCTAGTGAGAGGGAGGAGGAGAGCTCGTTGTATCGTGGCATGAACATGAAGACGTCGGTGCCACGGGATAGACCACCTCATGCTTATCACGAAGAGTCACGCCGAGCACCGAGCGAGGCTCATTTATTGTCCACGAGACCGCCGATACCTCCGGCTCTGAGGTTCTCCCAAGAGGTGTGGCCCTCGTGGAAAGCCCCTCGACCACCAAAATCGCCGCTCCCTGACCATCGGGAAGAGTCATCCATGAGACCGGGCAGTCACTTGGACTCGGCAAAGATGCCCTCGATCGAGCGCTTGCCGTCATTTGGTGAAGCATTTGCCGCATATGATCACCAGGCACCTTTGCAAGCTTCCTTGCAGCCAGGTCGGATGGGACCGTATTCGCTACCGTCCACACCGGTGCATAGATTTCCGATGCCCGTGGTGCGGCCTCCAGAAGAACACAAGCGACCATTCTGAAGCACCTGTTTTCTAGAAGAGGGGCATGAATTAGACATGATTGGCATTAATGACATGTAAAAGTTTCGGGACAAATTGGGGGTGGGGGTAGGTTGAGTATGGCACAGTATACACGGGCAATAGCGAGTGTTGGAACAGTGGTGATGCATTTGGCCGTATGGGGACCAGGATACGTGATTCCGAGAAGCGATTCGCCATGGTAGCATTCAGATTGGGCGAGGGGGAATGATGATTGGAAAAGTAATAGAGACACGCGAATAGAGACGAACAGGTCTGGGATATACGTAGATATTTGGAGACACGAAGAAGACCGAGATTACTGAAGACTATACCTCAGGAAAGACAATGCAAAGAGAGAGTGAAGATCATCTGCACTGAATGTCAAGTGCCACTTCTTTAGCCTGACAATTTCCCTGCTGCGAGCCGACACGACACGATGTCACCCGGAAAGTCCATACCCATAGTCATCATATAAGTGCAGTACAAAAATCCCATCAATTGGACATCCCGCAGGATCTGCCATGAACGCGCTTTTTCGTCAATGTCATCTCCGGCCTCTCCGCTCATCATGTCAAATCATGTCGTGTCATGTACATGTCAACGTCAAAATGGGCGTGACTTTCTTTGTTCTCTAAATACCCGTGCTGCATATTCTCTTTGTCTTTTCTCCCCTGTGCGGTCGCCGTTCGGCCGGACTCTCCACCGATTCCATCTACGAGTACCTACTACCGCGGCCGTTTACGTGCGGCCCTTTTTTTTTTTTTTTCTTTTGCATTTAGCCCGGAAGGCGGGGGGCGCCCGGCTTTTTACCTATTTGTGAAGCTGGGCAAGATATAAGTGCCACCCGCCACCGCCACTTGAGCACACGGCATTTCCCGAAACAATCGCAACCTTGGAGAGGTTGACATTAACCTTTCAGCATACATTATACTTTACCAGCTGCAGTTACAGCACCATGCCAAGGTAGCTAGACTCTCCGCACAAAGTCTCGCGAGACTGTTGCCCATCTGCTCGAAAAACGCATATAATTCAGTGCTCTATCCACCAAGCAATCAAGCGATTCCTACGGATTCTCAAGCACGCTCCAGATAACACCTTGAGTCCCCACTTTGCTTTACTTTACTGACCGCGACGTATGCGCGTGCGAAAGCTTTCATTCCGTCGCGACCTTCCGTTTTGAGGCCTCAAGCGAGGGCATACCTGCTTTCCACGACAATGCATATTGCATTCTGTCACTTGTACAATCAATTACGGCAGGTCATGGCTTACGGTCTTCCGCCGAACTTTATCCTTGACATGTTTGTCCATGCATCTATCAATTACAATTGCCCATATGTCATTACCTATTCAATGTGGGATGCAGCCAAACAATAAGCCTCCCGGAGATGACTCTTTGTATCATTCATCCATCATTCATCCAATTCCATTCATTAAGTGCGGTGGTGCTCCCCTAAATCCTATATGCATGCCTCTATTGTCATCATGCTCATCATGCCCGGTCTATTGTGGGCAAGAAGTGAATTCCAAGTGGCTACGAATCAGCATCGTTCTGAATGCCGTACTCGCGCATGCTGTGCCGTAAGAGAGCTTCCGCCTCCACGATGCCATCGCTCGCTCGCCGGCGAACACGTCTAAAAGAAAATTGTACATTGAAGAGTGACTCTTGCGGGGACCGGTAGTACATCCACTGGGAAATGATGCAGACGTCGAAGCACAGCGTTCCCGCAGAGCCAATGAGAAACGGAAGAGCGTTGTAGAGAAAGAAGCGTGCCTCTTCCGCCGTCGTGTACTTGCTTGGCCACGCAAAAGGTGACACCACGATTGAGAGGGTGTAAAACATGTTGCCGCAGAATGCAGCCAGGAATAGAAGAACACTCAAACCTTCTGTAGACTTTCGCTTGTAATTCTTGTGACTAAATCGCATGTCAGCACAAACATTGCAGATGCCTTGACAATATGCATACATTTGCGGGAGACGAGAAGTAAAGTACAAAAGACTGGACAACCAGGCAGAAACAGTGCCGATCGTTGCAGTGGTCGAGGGACCATCTATGCCAGTCTCTGCTGCGACTCCCGATGCTAGCATGGCAACGACGAGCACGCTGCTGAAGCTCGATCTCCACTTTGACTGCCTCGGACCTCGCTGGGTATCGCCTTGTTCCACTCCCTGAAGCACCACGACGCTCGGTCGACGTATAAAATTGTAAAACATGTACTGAAAGACCAGACAAGCATCGATGAAGCAGTAGTAGGTCGCGAGCAGCGTCTGGAAGGGCAGTTGCCGCGTCAACAGACAACCGATGAGATTCGTCACATCACCAATCATCCAATTCGCAAGAAAGGCAGCCGACACACCCTCGGTCGAGCTTCGCTGCAGATTCATGATGAGTTGCGGAAACTGTGCTAGGAAGTCCCGTCAGTCAATTGTCCTCTGATGAAAGCGTGTTTGCCAATCCACATACCCTGAAACCAGCACACGAGGGAAAGAGCACCAAATAACCAGGAGATGCTGGCCTGTGAACCATAGACACATTGACCAGTGAGTCGCTCTATCGTAGTGGACAGGACGAGACCAAACTCATCGTGAACTGGGCATCCTCTAGAGCTTGTCAGTCGATTGGCTTATCATCACGCGACCTGTCGTCATCAAAGGACGCGTACCGTGGACTCTTTGTGAATGCCTCCATGCGAGGTCTCTCCGAGGGAAGGAAGAGTCAAGCACCCTCGCAGACCTTTCAGGACTTTATCGTGTACAATCAGAGGTAGAGTGGACTTGTAGAGGTGTATGCGTGCACCACGTAGAGGGGGGATTGGGCGAAACCGGGGGAAACAGAGAGAGAGCGCGAGATCGGCGCTGCGAGGCTTCTGATTGCGATCCTGTCAAGTTGCGTCTTTCATATCTCTTTCATTTCCACCCAGGAAATTCTCCCCGTTTCGGCCCGTTTCAGGTCTTCTGCTTGCAGGTGTCCATACTGCTGTATTGCTATATATGTGCTCATGCATATGGCAGGCTTGATTGATACATCTATCATTAGTTTGCTCACATGCTTGTAGCGAGTCATCACATGATTGAATACTGCATGTCTCAATACCAGTTGTCTACTTGCGCTTGATTCTCTGTTTGAGCGCCTGTAGTGCCTCCCGCCGCGCCATCTCTCCATTGCTCACATCCGCCAATTGTACACGGATGGGAGAGAATTCCAGCTTGGAGGGACTCAGTGCAAAGTGGTCTTCCTTCACCCTGCCGTAGTCATTCACAGTGTGGGTCTGCGTCGTGCTGCTGCCGGTCTCCTGCGTAGCAGACTCAGCCATCGGTATGCTGCTGGGTCCAGCTGTCCTCGGAACGACAGTCGTGGCTTCGTATTCCTGCAGGCGCGCTCGTGCAGCCTCCAATTCTGCCTCGAGCTGCTGCACCCTCATATGTACCCTGGTAATGTACTCCTCGTCGATGCGAGCAGTATCGACGGTACCGGTAGACTCATCAATCTTGCGTTTGCGTCCCGAATCTGGAGCTTCTTCTTGTTGTGCCACTTGCTCGGCTGCAGGCAGAGTCTCACTGTCTGCCCTTGGTAGTGTAGTCCCTGTAGTCAAGTCTGTAGCGCCGGGATTGAAGACTGGAGGGTCTCGAATCTTTCGCAGAAAGCTGGCGTCCAGGATGGAGGCAGTGCTCTTCTCGCGCTCACCGGACGCAACCGGGTCTTCTCGAGCATCATACAGCGATAGACTACTTGGGGCCACTGTGCTTGTCGCTTTACTTCTCTTGTGTTCTTGGTCGGGGTCGATGGTCCTGTTCTTGCGTGTTCGTCTCACACGTCTGCGCTTTGCAGACTTGTCTTCAGATATGTCGGCAGTGTCGTTGCATAGATCATCGAATCTTTGATTTGAGCCTCTGGCTACACGCCTTTTGAGCCTACTCTGTTCCCGGTAATCTTTCTTCGCTTGATCCCATGCATTCTTGAGTCCGCTGAACCAGCTCAAGAAGCTTGTCTTTGGCACACTCGCAGGCTTTGTCGGCTCATTTTCCATCGAATTTTTCACTCGACGCGCTTTGCTTTCCCTTGGCTAGGTGTCTGACTGCCTGCACGGCTCGAACTGGTTGATGTTTATCCCACTATATGCATTGTTCAGGGATTGTTTTGCTTTGACAGTTTCCCGCGTGTGGCAGAACGCCAAGCAAACTTTGGGACGCGATTTATGGAGCCGGTCAAGTCTTGCCTGCCGCGGCAACAGAGTGTATGCATGGTCATTAAGATTATGGTATTATATATGATGATGCTAGCAATTAAACATTACCACTGCCATTCGATGCATGTCTGAAAGATATCGAAACGCATAATCCTCACAAGTCCTTTTTGCCCTCTGGAGAAAGGTCATCCAGAGCTATTTCTTCACCAAGAGCTGGTGACGAGGCATTTCCTCGCCGACCACTAGAGCCCGTGGAATGCAAAAGCTCTGGAACACTTTCTTGGCTGATGTCCAATGCCTCTCGCAGCTTGATTTTGATAATGTCAAACACCGTGCCAAACATGGCACGGGCTACCTGTTCGACCGGGCCAGACAGATTGAGCGTGTAGACAGCATACGCAACAAGTCCTGCAAAAATGATCGTGATGAAATATAACGGATTTCTCAGGAGAGCCATCAGCTCATTCCAGCCGAGAACAAGAAGTAGACCGTAGAAGTACAGCGGTACACTGGCTACAGACGAGACCGTGCTCCTTTTCGCCTCGATATATACCACATCAGCCATTCTCCTGAATCTCGATGTGAGGTCAACTTGTCGCGAGCTGTTCATAATCTTTAGGATAGTATCCTCATTGAAATCATCATCCTCAGACTTGGTTTCTGGGAGTGCTGGCACCGTACCGTCGCTTTTCTGAAAACGAGCAAATATCGGCACGATCTCTAGAGTTGCTTCTCGTGCGGCGCGATACTTGCCATCGATATCGTCTCCTGCTTTCCAAACGATAGGCACACCATCCCTGTCAAATTTGAAGAGATTCTCGAAATGCTCCCGCAACCTCAACAACAAATGTGACTCGGTGGTTTCCTCTCCTATGCGACTGCGCAGCAAGCGCCAAGCTCGACGCGAAAAGTTGTTTGTACATTGCCTGATATCCTCCGCAGACACATTAAGAGCTTGTAATTTCTCATCGAGGCGAGCTAGGTTTTCTTGTAAGGTTGTGTCGATGCACTTTTCCAGCACACGATCCCATAGCGTCGTGTCCAAGGTATTGAACTCTGTTGCGATGGTTTCCTCAAAGAATGATTTCAATGAGCGATACAGCTGATCAGTGATCCTCTTTGTTTCCTCGATTCGTAGCTTTGCGGTAATGTCAGACAACTCTGATTCGAGAAGCAGCTTGTCTTCGGCGTACTGCCAGGTCATTGGTTCGATACAACAGTTCCGTGCCTCCGTCTCAAATTCGCGTAAGATCTTGCTGGTTTGCCCTTCTGTAAGACTGTGAAAGTCATAGCTATTTGATTGACGAACACGTTCAACTACTGCTCTTTCATAGTCATGCAGACACAACTTGCGTTTTGAAGCGAGTTGACTACGATAGAGCGTGTGGAGACGCGCCTCGCACGAGGTGATCAAATCCGATCGTTTCTTGGTATACACAGTGTTATGGTACCTGCTTGCGTCATTGTCGAAGACTGCCAAACTTGCACTGAGTGCTGAGGACATTTTGGATCCGAGATTTGGTAAGACAACGCCTGGCTGGATCGCTTGCTCAGTCTCTTCGATATTGGAGTCAAATGTCGCCATTGCGATAGTGGCGATTTCATCGCATCGAAATTGAGCCAGCAGCTCTTGTTGTGTCGGCAGGTCAAGGTCTTTATTTGCCTCTACAGCCTCCCAAACGCCTTTTGCGTACTGTGAAAATCCATCGGCAGGGATTCTTTTATGGTAAACAGGCTTGAATATCGCCTCTGGACCGGCACTGTCCACAAAATTCCTCCGCAGGCTGCTGACAGAGTCATCAAAGGCTCGCTCCATCAAGACTTTATGTGGTAGGCCGACGAAGCGGAAGTCGAAATAGTCGGCAATTTCAGAGTTCTCAGTTCCTTGGGGCTAGCATGGTTAGCATCAAAGGCTTAGTGTTCTTATAAGTATCACACCTTTTGTAGTGAGGACCACATCTTCTTGAGGTCTGCGAGAATGGTCGTTGAGAGGTTATCCAGGGGAGTTGTGCCAAGGTGGTCTCGAATCACGAAAAGCAATAGTGATCTTTCCTTCTTTGATTGATTGTTTTGGAAGAGCTGCAAATTGACCTCGAAAACAGTCTTGAGCAAGCCCATGTTTGCGCCATTATACAATCCCACCTGTGTTTCCCACATATTGACAACCAAGACCTCACTAGTTGCGATAGAGAACAAAGCGCTCTTTCGTTCAAAGTCCTGATCATCTCCCCTCTCTCTGCCGTCAGTACCCTCGACGTCCATTACTAGGATGTTTGAGTCCGTGGCCCGAGCGATCCATATCCCTTTTGTAGTTTGTTGCCGCGACACAGTGTCCATGGTTGCGAAATGTGTGCCAAATAGTTTGTTGAGTAGCGTAGACTTTCCAGTCGACTGCGAACCGAAAACAGAGACGACGTTGTAGTTGAATCCAGCTTTCGAAAGGCCGCACTCTTGCATATAGTCCTGCACATCACGAAACTCCTTGTCTCCGGTGATGATTTGCCAAGACTCGAGCGACCGGGACCCGTTTGCGGTGTCCATGGCAAACTTATTTGCCAAGAAAAGGATGCGTCCCTGTTGCTGTCTCTGTTGTCCTGTGTTTGAATAGCTCAAATATTCATGTGAAGAGCAGGAGAAGTGTGTATACCTTTTCTCGTTGCTTGAATTCCGGGGTCTTACAAGCGCGACTACAGCAACCGGACACACTTGCCTCTTTCGTCGAATGCGGGATGGCTGCCGCTTCGAGGACGCCACCTTGACGACGAATCACGTGCAATCCGCTCAACTTGGCATGCATATGTGGGGTGCTTGTGGGATATCGTATGAATGGTGTGCTTTCTTCTTGCTGCTAGTGGTGCTTGCTTGCTTGCTGCTCATGGATCCATGCTTCTGGACGCTACTGACTCATATGCATCTTTCGCAAAGGCTCTAAGATTACATTGGACGAGGAAGTCTTCGCGCTTCTGGACAAAACCCTGACATCGTGCCCCGTGCTGATGCATCAACCATAGATTCTGCAGTTCCGGAACTTCGACAGTTGACATGATCTCAGAAACGACCCCGTCAGTCAATTGGCATACCGAGTATAGTGCTCGTCACCTTCTCGACTTGCGAGCTCGACAGCGCACATCAGCAGGGTATGTCATACCTATACTGTATGAAGTTCTATGCAAATTTACCTATCCTTTTAGGTACTATCGATCAGCGCTGTCCGAGTTTGGCTTCGCGCTGGTCATCCTTCGACTCTTCGAACAGAGCTTCAGCACCATCGGCATACTATACACTGTCTTTGCTCTGCTCCTCCTGGTCCTCGGATGGCTCCGTTCGGAACTTGGCCGCAGAGATTTTGAACGAACAGATGACACCACTTTCGTCACGTGTGGCAGCATTGTGCTTTTGACCAGTATGGAATATCAATCTGTCTCTGTCAAGACATCGAAGCTGACTGAGCAGGGTATGTGTACGTGATTGTAAACCACGATGACGATGCTCACCCAATAGTATCTGTGCTGTCGCGTTACATGTCGGCCTGTTATTATTGATTCTCAGGCTATAGGGCCACATGTATCGAGGTCGGTCGTGGCATCGAATGAAGTCAGTATTCATCTTTGTCCAGAACCTCCTGTGCTAGGTCCCCGGCTAGGAGCATAGCTTCATCAGAATATTGCCCAACGTCTTATCGACGGGCGCCCAGCAGGCTATAACGTTGTTCTTCTTTGTAGGAATAGGCTTTCTCCAACGACGAAAGCACGGGATTCTTCTCGAATTCATCGTCGCCTCGGCAACTTTGTGGTCCGAAGTACGTTCCATTTCTTAGACAGAAAGACAGCCAGCTCTTCCACGTAACATCTTCCCACATGAGATGAGGGTTACCAACGACAATCAAGAGCTCCTTTGCTCGGGTGAGAGCTACGTTCGACCTACGGGGTTCTCGGAAAAGACCGGCACCATGCCTTTTGTCCTGCTCCAAAAAGCGAGCTTGTGTTCTTACCATGGAAATGAATACAACTCTAGCTTCGGCGCCCTGGTAGTCCTCTATAGTCCCGACCGTCACCGCAGACAAATTGAGCTCGCGAAGTGCTAGACGGATTCGAACCACTTGTTCGCGGTATGGCGCCATTATTGCAATGTCTTGCGGTTTCAGACTGTAGGATACATTATCGACCAAGGTCTTCACTTCTCCGGTAATGATTTGTATTTCCGCCTGATTATACCATGAGATAGGCACGTTAACGTCAGCGGCGTTCTCAACACCATTGTGCCCGATAAACTTCACTGGGACGGGATCGCTAGCTGCTGAGCAAAAGCCCTCGACATTTTGCGCGCAAGCTGACAATGAAGCATCGTAGGACAGATGTGATGGAACCATGATGATTGCTGGGTGAGATCGATAATTGCGATATAAATTAGCGAAAGCCGGGTATACAAACGGCAATTTCGGTCGTGGCTCTTTCTTGAGGTTAGCCCTGGCTAGAGGATGATTCGCATAGCATGGACGCTCGAGCACAGACTCAAACAAGCTCTTGTCGAATTCAAACTCCCTCGCTCTGGACGAGATGATCCGCGGTCCCAATTGCTTGTGATCTCCAGCCAATACGACCGAAACCTTCTGATTCAGAGCTGGCTCGACAATTGCGAAAGCACACAATACTCTATTAGATCAGTCGAGCTATACAGAATGGGAAGCGGGCACCACTCACTCAGACTCCGTAGCCTGACCTGCTTCATCGACAAAAAGATGTGTAAAATGCGCCTTGGGCGTCCTCAACTTGTCGGCAGGATATAATGCAGTCATGGCAAAATTCTCGAATTGTTCCAATGAGCGATTATCACACCTGATATCATGCAACTGGAGAAGTTCCGATATTGTGGCTACAAGCACTCTTTTTGACATAAGTGTTGGGAAATCAGGAATGACAAAGCCGTCATCTAAGATTGAGCTATACGGCAGAAGCAGCTCCGGCACTTCCTCAAACGTTCTCCACGCGCCATTGAGTCTCAGCAATTCGCTCGGCTGCAGATGCCTGGCAAGTCGCGCGGCGATCGTGTCTGCGGCAGTATTACTCGGACCTAAAAAGAGTTAGTCACACTTTTGTCGAGCATCATAAACGGGGTGATGCAGACCACAAGCAATGATGCGTGTATCGGGGTTGAGTTCGAGGGTCTGCAGAATTGCCTCGACCACGATTTTCGTCTTGCCTGTCCCCGGTGGACCTTGAATCAAGTATGGCAAGTCGCCGTACCGCTGCTCATGGATCTCTATAGACTTTAGACCATTGTCTTTCAAAAGGAGGTTGGGCGCCATGATCTCACCCTGTACAGCTTTCATCTGTTCGAGATTCAGCTGAGGATCCTTCCACTTGAAATTGCGCACTTGAGTGAGTTGTGTCTTGAGTCTGCAGTCCTTGAGATTCGGAGCGGCATAGGATGCGAGCCATGCCTAGATGAGTCAATAACATTTCCATTCTATCTCTCGACACTCCTCGCTTGGAGTTTAGACAGACGCACACTTTCCTCATTGACGGCCATGTCGGCGAGCATCTTGTCCTGTCGCTCAGCATCCTCGCTGTTATAGGGAAAAGCGATATTGAAGGTGCCCGAGTGTATGGTGAAAGCGGGACACTCGAGGACGACGACTTGTCCGCGATTACGTCGGACGGCGACGATCCGCGCGTGAATGACGAGCCCGTCGAAGGTCTTGGCGTGGGGCAAGAGTTGTCTGAGTTCCACTGCGTCGTGGAGGAATGCGCGGGGAGTATATTCCGCGATACCCGGTACATGGCACTCGTACCTCGCCGTGCCGTATCCATACCCGTTGTGACTGGACGTAGCTGTAGCTGTAGTCGTAAAAGTGATGGGCAGAGGAGTCAATCGGACGTTGTAGAGACGACATTCGCTTGATGCCCGCTCGACCTGTGCCTCCGTCTCCCATGCCAGCATCCGTCTCAAGTGTGCCACGCGAGCGTGGAAGGCGGCGATACTCGCGCGTACCTGTGAGTCCTCCACGACTCTTCTTTGCCTCGACTCTTTCGCCTTGGAGGAGGAGAAGGAGGAGGAAGATGATGTTTGCCAGACGTCCCGACCACTGAACGCGCTCACGTAACGAGTCGCCCACGGACTCGACTGCACCCTCTGATGATGATCGTCGTCGTTCTCGTTGTGATGATGGTCGTGGTGTAGTCGCAGACGCAAGTGCTGCACATTGTCCGAGTGCCGATCTACTTCCTTGAGCCAGGCCGGCACGTACGTCTTGGCGTAAATGTCCAGCGACATGACGGACCTAAGCTTGTGTGTCAGTCTTTAGGTGTCATCGCGATTGTCTCAGCAGGACGAGGCCCCCAGCGTCATAATGCTAGCACACGATTCATATCTGCGACCCCGTCAGGAAGATTCCGAGGGCCAGTGCCAGGGCCAGCTATACATATAGTTGATGTCGTCAGATGGGATTTGCAGATGATGATTTTGTGGCTGGAAAGTGGCGCACGGTCTGCCGAACTCTAAATTCATCTTCACAATCAATGCAATCGGGATCGAATAGGAGCGCTGTCTACTGTAGCAGGATTGGGGTCATCCAGCAATGGATGAACATTCACAATCTACGGCAGAATGATTCACGGTGGTAGATTATAGTAGATGATGATATTTCTGATTAATGCTCGCTCGTGCAATACTACTTTACCCCTTCATCACTTATGCTGATAAAATTCACTTTTTTGCGCTCATCCGTGTCTGACTAGTAGGGCAGATTCGCCCCGACGGAAAAGGTGCCTGACCAAGTCTGATCCGGCGTGCCCATGCCGTAGATACTGACGGCGACCCCATCGACAAAAGGCTCGGTGCTGGTGGTGGTAGTGTTGGAGACGGGCACCTGGATTTCCCAATCGGTGCGCCAGAGGAGGCGATAAGGCAGCATGAAGCTCTGTTCATCGGGCCCGATGAGTCCTTCCCGCCGTAATTCGTGCTTACGAATGACGACTGCCTCCTTCAATTCGCACGCCTCCATGACCACCTCGGTGCACGTCCGTACCAAGTACAGGTCCTCCACGTCCTCCATCCGGTTCAGCTTGAAGTATCGCAGCGGATCAACCAACTTGAAGAGCGCATAGTCCTCCGTGCTGTCCTTGTATGGGTGATAGACGTCCTGCATCGTGCCGGCAAAGACGAGCCGCTGGTTGTTGCGGTACTGGTGGAACCCATTGAAGAGCAGGATGGAGACGTCAGGGACCTCGTACTGTCCCTCTGCCAGGGCGGCGGGGATGATGCGCCGCTCGATGTGATGCTTCCATGACTTCGAGGTGTGTCTCAGAGTGTATTGGGTCGCGTGGTCGCAGTACTCCAAGACATGTTCCCAGATCTCGAGTGGCAGGTCAGGTAATGTCATGCGTCCCTTGCAATCCGTGCTCAGACATGCATAACACGATTTTCGCTGGTACTGTAATTGTAGTCAAGTCAGTCTTTTGTCCAGAGTTACAACTCGATAAGAGCCATTATTCTTCTACGAGAAGCGATGATTAATATTATTGCTGGGGAAGATGAAGATGTGCCGAATTTTGTGGCGATTTCGAAAGCCTCCATAATCAGATTCTGTGAATTCCGTCCACTGTACAATCATCAAAGTTCTTAGTCTAATCACAATCCACAGTTTCACACTCTTGTGCAGCAACATTGACTAATTCTGAGTCCAGTAAACGGCCTTGACATTGAGCATACATTCTGATCCGTGAAGACTCTCGCCATGCTACGCTTATGCAATCTAATCCGATATTCATTCCATGATGCCTTTCACAATACCGACACGCACTCAATCAAAGGTGATTTTGGTAGCGGCCTTCATTGGCTCTCTGTCCTCATCCATTCTCCTTCCATACACATCGAGTTTGGGTCTAGCACACGTCAGTAAATCTCGTCTTTCACCTGTTCATGGCAGACATACTTGGTGGTGGTTCCGAACTTGAGCAGCTCTTCTGGCACGTCTTGTTTAGCCTGCTTCAAGACATTGATCAGTGTACCAGAGTGAGCCTTGTCCTCTTTCGTGAAAAAGGTGATGGCAACGCCAGAGAGACCGCCCCGACCGGTCCTGCCGATTCGGTGCACATAATCCTCGATCGTGAGGGGAAAGGTCAAATTCACGACCAGCGTGACGTTCGGAATGTCTAAACCACGCGCAGCGACATCCGTGGCAACGAGCAGTGGGCAGTCACCAGACTTGAATTGTGATAGGGCGTGCTCTCTCTGTACCTGAGTCATGTCACCATGTATGGCAGCTACATTGTGGCCCTTGTATTTCAGCGTGCTTTCCACACGCGCAGCTTCCTTCTTGTACAGGGCAAAGATTAGGATTCGATCATTCTTGTTCTTGCCCGACTGGTATTGTTTGATGATTTGTTGAAGACGCCACTCCTTGTCCCGTTGCTCCTGTAACACTTCGACTTTCTGTGTCACCCTGACATTAGCAGACAATTCCAACGATCCAATCGTGACTTTGACGGGCTCGTTCATAAAGGTCGAGGCCAACTTGCGGACAATCTCTGGCCATGTAGCAGAAAACATAAGAGTCTGTCTTTTGGCACCTTGTTTGGGGTCCGGACAAGCCCGAATGATCTTCTTGATATCTTCCTCGAAACCAGTATCCAGCATACGATCGGCTTCGTCCAGGACGAGATATCCCACTTGACTGAAGTCAAGTGAGCCATCGTCCAGCATGTCGATGATACGTCCAGGTGTTCCAACCACGATATTCGCTCTCTTGAGCTCACTCCTTTGTGCGTCTTTCGATACTCCACCATAAATACACACAGATCGTAACTTACTTGCTTTCCCGAGTATATTCAGGTTGTCAGAAGTTTGAATCGCCAGTTCTCTGGTAGGAGCCACAACAAGGACATGTACACCAGTCTTCTTCGTCAGGGAGAGTATATACTGCATGGCCGGAACACCGAAAGCAAACGTCTTTCCGGAACCTGTCTCGGCAATTCCAACCACATCCTTTCCAGCTAAGAGATACGGCCATGAAGCGGCCTGTATAGGGGATGGTTCCTTGAACTTCGACAGCTCTGCCTTGATATCTGAATGTACATCAAGCGCTGAGAACTCAGTGATCGGGTTGAGATTCTTCTTGTCGGGCACGGTAATCTCGATCGTGTGCTTCTTCAAATACTGCTGAACTGCTTCAGGCGATATTGTGATGGTGTCAGCACTCGAAGATCGCTTGTCATCTTTGGCTGTTTGAGACTCATTTGTCCCATTGGTGTCCTTCTTGGCTTTCTTCGCGGCTTTGCGTGCTGCTTTCGCGATGGCAGCAGCGGCAGCTGCATCATCATCCTCTCCAGCAGGTGTGGTTACACCACTCTGTAAGGCCTTTTTCGCTTTCTTCTCAGCCTTCCTGGCCTTTCGCTCTTCCTCAGTCTCATCGTGCTTTCTCTTGCCCATAGTATGCCGTGAAGAGATCTGTCTAAGAGTGGGAAAGAATGGCCAAGACTACTGCACTTAACGACGAACGCTTCTCGAGATGATTTCAACAACTTTTCCATAAGATTGGGAGGAGCCCTCCACTCGAGCGCCGCTTCTCCACAGATTACAAGAAGGTCTTCAGCTTGTACATCATACAGTATACTACAGGCACAAGTGTTGCACTTCAGATTGAGTCAATTTTGCCCTATCTTGGCTATTGCGACCTTTGATTGTGCAGCAACGATGCGTTCAGATTGAAGTAGGAACGAGCAATGTCAAGTAGTCAATCTGCACAGCTCCTGGACGCTCTGCAACAGGACGCGAATGATGCTACCATAAAAGCAGTGTCGGACTATCTCCGTGATATTCAGCCCGCTCAGCTCGATGAGCCGGACGCCGCAAACACCAGACAATTGCTCGAGATTCTGTCGGGACACCAGAAATCGCTAGCCTTTGTTGATTTCCTATACACTATTCTCTCAAGATATCCACCGAACAGTCTGACTCCGGTGCATAGTATCCTGGTGAGAACATGCTGTTCATTACGAGAGTATCGTGCAGCTATGCCTTTACTTGACCAATCAATCGAAAATCTGCCGAAGGAGCATCGACTCAACTACAATGATCATCTGACCTTCCACTTCTTTGGAGCTCTGTGCTTCGCCGCTGTCGGTTCATGGTCGCGAGCTCTGCTATTCCTGTCACTGGTTCTAGCCGCCGGTGGGAACAACACCAGCCTGTTACAACTTGAGGCATACAGGAAGTTTGTGTTGATAGGTTTGATACATCACGGCAGACTATTACCCTTCCCAAAAACAACACATTCGAATACAAGGAGGTCATTGGAGATCCTCGCTGCAGAGTACATCGAAATGGCAGAACAATACATCGTCCCGGGCGACCAATTCATCTCCTTGACTACCACACACCAAAGTAAAGTCAAAGAACATGGCAACGATGGGCTCCTGAAGACTGCCATTGCCAGCGTGGCAGCACACAAAATTCTACAATTGAAAACGGTCTATAGTAGTATATACTTGCAAGATCTCGCCACCAGGATAGGACTGGACGACACGGCGACGGCACAACTACTCGCCGACATGAACACTGACGGTCGCCTGAGATCCACAACGGATGAAGTCGGCATCGTCGATTTTCCCACAGCCACATTCGACGCGGACGCCCAACTCGCCCGATTGGAGCAGGTATACCGCTCCATCGACGAGATGAGTCTGCGCATGATCGCACTGCAAAAGAGACTCGAGCTCGATCCGGAGTTCGTCGACCGGCAGCAAGGCAGCAGGGCAATCGGCATGAATAATAATGACGACGGCCCCGGTGGCGCTAGTAATGGCAAGGGAAAACGAAAGGGAATTGCGGCGAGACGTCATCCTGGTCCCACGATGAGCGGGCAATTTATGGATGACTCTGACGATAGCATGTGATTCACAATGTCATTTCTGTATTTGGAGCGAGAGCGACGTGTTATGGATTACATAGAAATTGAGAGATCAACAATGATGCACTCGTAAATACTACAACCTTTTCTTCCTATAAAGTCAATCCTTCTACGCTACGCTGCTTGTGCTTATTTCTTTGTCCGTCGTTACACCATTTAGAGAAACAAATTAGAAGACGGCCGGCATGGGCACGAAGCGATGCAGGCCAGAGACAAAGGCGATGAGTGCGAGTATCAGCAAGAGGAAGAGAATGTTGCGCAACACGGGCTCATTTTCGCGCACCACGTCGAGGCCACTCTTGGCGGCCGTAACGGGTTTGTGCGTGATTGGCGAGACGATCCCCAGGTCCCGCAAGACTTGTGTGGCGGTGAGTTTTGCGCCGGACAGGACGATGGGCACCCCCGTGCCGGGTTGCGTGGAGGCACCGACAAAGTAGAGGTCGCGGTACTTGCTGTGTTTTGTGCCCGGTCGGAACCAGAGGACCTGCAGGATATCGTGCGACAGGCCGAGGATGCTGCCGCGGTATAGATTGAAGTCCGCCGCCCAGTCCTGCGGCATCGTGATGCGTTCGTTGGCAATCAGACTTGCAAAATCGCGGTAGCCCAGGCGAGCCTGCAGCGTCTCAATGACGAATTCCCGCGCACGTTTCTGCAATGCCGGCCAGTCCTGTGGACCCTGTTTGTCCGAGATGTATCCTACGGGAATCAAAATCACCAGCGCGTCTTTATCCTTTGGTGCCGCCGTAGGGTCGATGCGCGACGGCACGTTGACGTAAAAGGACGGTTCCGCCGGCAACGTCAATTTCCTGAAGATGTCATCAAAGGACTCCTTGTAGTGTTCCGCCAGGAAGATGTTGTGCGTGTCGAGGCCCGGAACGCGTTCCTTCATGCTCCAGTAGAGACTTATCGAGGAACTCGTCAGGTTCTTCTCCGCCAATTTCAGGCTGTATGGCGATTCCGGCAGTAGATTACCGTAGGCGTAGATGAGATCAGCATTGCAGACGACAATGTCGGCGGTGAGCCGCTCACCGCTCTCGAGGATGACTCCGCGCGTCTCGTTCGTCTTGAGGTCAATCTCGATGCGTTGTACGGGGCTCGAGTACCTGAACTTTGCTCCGTGCTTCTCTGCAATCTTCTCGAGGCTCTGCACGACCGTGTTGAAGCCGCCCACGGGGTACCAGATCCCCTCGGCCATTTCAGTGTATTGCAGCAGATTATACGTGGCCGGTGCGTCAAACGGACTCATGCCCATGTACATGGTCTGAAAGGTAAAGGCGCGCCTGAGTCGGTCCGTCTTGAAGTAGTGACTGGCCCGCGCATAAATCTTGTTGAGCACATGCAGGTTGAAGGCTTCCTTGAGATTGTGCAGCGTGAGCAATTGCCAGATGGACTCAAAGTTCTGCTTCAGCACCATATTGACCGATGCCTCGTAATGGTAGTGCGCCTCCTTCATGAACGCGAGAAAGTTCTCAAAACCCTCCGGTCCCTCCCACTTTTCCACCTCTGCCTTCATCTTGACCATATCCGAACTCAACTCGACAATCTTGCCGTCGTGGAAATGCACCTTGTAGTTTCGGGGACACTTCTTCAGCTCGAGCCAATCATTCACATTCTCCCCGAGATCCGCAAAGGTCTCCTCAAACGTCTTTGGCATGAGGTAGAATGACGGACCCCTGTCGAAGCGGTACCCCGGGTCCTTCTCATCGTAAATCAGCGAACAACGACCTCCGGAAAACGCATTCTTTTCGACCACAGTCACGTCCAGTCCAGCATGCGCCAGACGAGCAGCGACGGCGACACCACCCACGCCGCATCCGACGATGATTGCACTCTTTCTCGGAGTGCTCTTTTCGCCAGACATCCGGATCCTGATATGCGCGAACCGGTGCTTCTTCGAGGCGTCGCCTCAAGTACACATATCCATTCACACAATAATATTCACAGGCGTAGACATTATCTCATCGAAACTTCACATGTCTTTGTGGCTGCGGGACGCCAAGCGAACAAAAACTGTGGAAAATCACAATCGCAGTGACTGCAATGATATGCATGAAAGTTTCTATGTACATGCCGAATCTATGCAAGCACCTCAAGGTCTGTCCTGTGCTAGTCTTCATAGGGTGGAGAGAACTGGCGGAGTACGACACCGGCCTGCTTCAGAATCTTGGCACTTTCGTCGTCCATGCTGTATGCCTGATTGTAGATGACCTCTTTGACACCAACCTGCGCAATCTTGACTGAACACGTCAAACAGGGGCAAGTATTGCAGTACAGGGTCGCCTCGTCCCCGATCCGATCCCGACCACTCTCGAGGAGAGCATTCTCCTCTGCATGCAGGCATAGACAGGTGCCGAGCCCGACACCTCCGGCTGAGCCCGAATTGCACCGTGCACAACCTCCCTCATTGCAATTCGTCAGTCCTCGTGGTGTGCCGTTGTACCCTGTCGAAATGACTCGCTTGTTGCGCACCAACACACAACCCACACGACGTTTCATGCAATTGCTCCGGAGTGACGCGAGCGAAGCTAATTGCATAAAGTACGCGTCCCACGAGGGTCGTATACGATCCTGGTTCACGACATCCAGCTCTTCTAGATGTCGATGAAACTCCTCCACGCTCTGCTGGACATTCATGATTCGCAAAGACGATTTCAGAAATACCGCAGCATGTCCCAAATCACCCAAAATACTTCCGTCAAAGGCAGCCATCGAGGGAGTCGCTGCTGACGATGAGCATGCTGTGCCGTAGAAATGGCTGTCCGACATCTCCACAAACGCTTCCAACGAGGGAGCCGCTTCTCCCCAACGCGCACAACGACTCTTGAAACGATGCCAGCGCGTCAATAAAGGAGCATCGACACTGACTGACAGGAAGAATGGACGTTTCGAGAGCGCGTCATGTTCATCTTTCAGTGAGATATCCGTGACCACCAGGTCCTCACGCCAGTGACGCGTCGCATAATCAATCAAGTCCTGTACACTCGTGAATATAGTCCGCGAATCATCAATCACCGGTGAGCGTTTCGTAGGACTGTCAGAGACGTCGCGCGGTGAGGGACTTTTTTGTAGCACGATCCGCTTGAACCCATGGTGCTGGACGAGCCAATCAGCCTACCTCATTAGCCAACGAAATCTTCCCCATGACGCGTCCTTCGAGACTTACGACTGTGTGTTTTCCGGCACAGACAGGTCCGGTCACGGCAATGAGTGGCATGTACAAATTCCTGCTGTCTTTTACTGCGCGTTTTCTTCTTTCACAAAAGCGTGGTTGCCGTTGTGGGGTAACTGGATGTGTCCAATGCTACAGCTCAACTATGGTATGATCTTCAAGCAGATAAGGAACTACATGGTAGGTGCATTACAAGCAGGTCTACTGTGAATTTCATAGCCTACACAATGGAGACTTGCTTGGTCAGCGAATTGTGTGAAATATAACATGTATGCAACAGTGATATGCTTTTCCGGTAGTCTACCTATGCATGCGTAATTACACCAAGTCTGCCGTATGATCCATTCCTGTCATTCATCGTCCGTCATGCCTCTTGAAAAAGTCGTGCTGCACAGTATCTGAGACTCTACTGTACACGATCGACATCGCTCTTCTGTGGCTTCGAAGAGGCACTCATGTTGGCGAGATCGTCTCCCTCGACGGAACTGACGAGGTCGTCCACCAACGAATTCGAGTTATCCCCTACCGCGGAGTCCTGTGTGGCAGTATCGCTGTCAGTGGCTACTTTGCCCGTGTCTGCTTTCGTGCTGCCAGTCCTGATTGAATTTTGGACATATGCTAAACGTGCATTAGACTTCTGGAACTCTGAGAATTGACAAGCACCACATACTGTCATCAGCCAATTGGTCTTTTCCCTGTACGTTTGAAGCCATTTCAGTGTCTAGGATTGAATATACCGAGTGCTCAAGCACAAAGAATCTTGTATTCACAATAGATACTTGTCGAAGAGCTGAAGCCAATTGCAAATTTGGTTGTTGGTGACTTTGCACGAGAACAGCAGCAGATGTGACGTCAGTGATGCTTCCCGGCGATCAGTTCTGCAAGTCGCACCTCGAGTTAATTGTTGGAAACTTCTATTCCGTGTCACACTACTACAGCTACAAGTACTGCTATGATTCGAAATGTTGCAATCATTCATTTCATTGAAGCTATGCTCTATGCCGATGTCGCTAATTCCTGGCAATGCTTCAGTGGCCTCGCCGTATGCCTTCGCTATCTACATGAAAAAGATGATTTCCTGCTGTGCTGTAGGTCTCCCGAATGCATACGCGCCAACTATACAATTGAGACTGTATGGCTTTGGTCTGCACAGGTGGCTCCCAAAGAGTACATACATTTCCTGCAGAGCAACTAATCGGTATGCTTGTATTTGTCATCGTTCATCTGTCGCTGTTCTGGATTCATCGTGTTTCGCAAGCCAAGCAAGGTCTTCGAGATCATTTCGGTTGTCCCAATCAGTGGTCTCAGGACGGCGACCGGGATGGATTTCGCAGCTGCGGTCGCTGCTTTTCTCGCATCCGTTTCCTCCTCGAGCTCGCGTGGAAGAGATGATAGTGCTTCCCTTGCAAGACCGACGTGGCGTGACATGCCTCCGATTGCCTGCGAGATGCCCTGCCGCAGATTGTTTGGCTGGTCAGCATACATACTGACAGCATGACTACTCCGTGATGCTCGAGAACTCGAGGGCTTGTCGCTCATTGCGTGTTCGGCGGTCTCCAGCATGCCTTGTGTGCCTATGGCCAGCTTAGCCCCCAATCTCACCGCTTCGTTTCCTGTGGTCTTGACGAATGATTCAAGACCTCTCTTCATGCCAGGCACAAGCCGACCTTCTTTCCTATATTCTGATATTGGCTCCATCACGAGCTTCCTCAGTCCTCCGCTAAAGCTAGCAAAGGAACGAATCGCTGACACCCCAGCCAAAACGTTGCTCAGTTGCGTAGTCTTGATATTGTCCAACCAGATGTCGTTCAGCGATTGGAACACTCGAGCAGTGCTACTGACACCATACAGCACTACGTGCTTCAAGAACATTTTGCTTTCCTCTAGGATGAACAAGTTCTTTAGCTCTGTTGTCCTGCCACTACGTAGACTCTTGAAATCAAGTCGCTTCGGCTTGTAGTCGATCTGAATCGGTATAGGAAGCACTTCGAATTTCTGGAAGAATGTCTCTTCCGGAGGAGGCAGCGTCGATGCAGCATTTTCATCTCTAAATTCGAAGAAACGTGTCAAAAATTCCAACGTATCCTGATCTACGTGAAGTCTCAGAGGTGCAACGACAAGCTCTACCGCCAATTCCACAGCAGCGAGTTCTGCTATTGGTTTGACGCTGACGACGTTGAGCTGTGCCATCTTGGACCTCTCTGAACGACGGCCAACACTTCTATCATAGGTCAGGAATTTGTGCCAGGTAGAAGTCGACACGTTGTCAATGATTTCGAGGTCGTGCACAGAAATCGTTGTCTTTGCCTGTACACCATGATCGTTGGCGGCAAAGACAACAAGGTCAAGATCGATCTCACTGACCTCGATACGCACCTTATGCATTTTGGAGCGACCAAGCTGCAAAGATGGAGCTGCCTGTGATGCAGGCCGATCTGAAGTGTCGACTCCCCTATATGTGGTCTGAGTTGCGGTGTCACTCATGTCTGCGACCGCGATTTCGTCATTTATGGCCCGAGCTACATCCTCGCGTTGAGCACCAGCGGGCAATGCGATATATATGGAATTGAAAAGGAGATCACCAACTTCAGTCGAATCCTCCGATTCTGAGGTTCCATCAAAGTCATCCATGGCAATGTCCTTTTGGTTGATGATATTGTCATGGGTTTGAGCTTTTTCCAAAGCATGCTCTACAGCTTGAGCAATTTTGCTTCTTGTCGATTCCCAGTCATAGCCGTCGTGAATATTCCAAACTACAAAACATTTTTGTGTGATCATAGTCAGTAGTCGTTTGTGCACGGGCGCCTGGGGTACAAGTACGGACTCACGAAGGTCCACTACAGATTCGGACATTTCATCGATTGCTCGGTGTGTCTTATCCTCATTTGAAACGTTATACTGTCGTGTACACGAAGCGGTGGTATCACGAGATTCGGTCATTGAGCTCTGGGAATCAAGCTCTATGTTGACGCTCTCCGAAATGTCCGGTAGAACATCCTTGTTGTCAACTTCGTCGTCAGAAAGGATTGTGGATTCCCGTCTTACTGCAGGCAGGAACTGGTCAGCCAGAATGTATTCCTCGATACCCTGGAGGACGTCCAACTCAGTAGCCTCTCCATCTGAGGCAGCCAGTTTGTACTTGCCAGCGTCACTCGAGGCAATTGGAGGACGCAATGAATTAATCAGTGTAATCAGAGTAGCCAGTGAATCAGCACAGGTATGGAGGGTCAATATAGCGCCAACTATCTTCAGCTCATATTCACTGAGGGCTGTTTGACGATGGCTGATTGATAGGATGATTTCGGCGGTCTCGACACTAGCAAGTCTGACAAAACCGAGCTTGAGTAATGCATGACTTAGGGGATCGTTTCGATGCCGTTTTTGTTCGATGCTTTCGTTTTGTACGCCGTCAGTGTTATCGACAAGGAATAAATCGACTACGCCAGCATGAAAACGAGCTATTGTGACGTCGTTACTGGAAGGAATGTTAATTTCTAAAACGGATTTTCTGAAGTACATCAAGCCTTTACATTGACCAGTATGAGGGTTGAGCCCAAGACTAACATTCGTCAGGTCGACCGCGATTACTGGCGCTCGCATTTCATGATTCAACGTAGAGCTTGGTGTAGATCTTATTGTTTGTATCTCCGCATATAATTCATTCAGTGGCTTGAGCCAAGACATCTCCGGGTATAGTTCTACTAAGACGTCTGCGAATGCGAGTCTGAGCATCTCGAATCCCTTTTTGCGTCCCGATAGATTTTGTCTATACCGCGCAGCAAACATCGGCAGGTTTCGTGTGGTAGAAGTGGCAGTGTGCAACCCTACCTTGCACAAGTGTCCTTCATGCCCACGAGCATTTTTGTGAGTCACCCGGATGTCATAGACATCCAGAGCTGCAGCATTGATATTCTTCATATTGGAGACATGGAACAACGAAGCCTTCTTGAGACACAAATTCATTTCGTCAGAACCCTGAAAGAGCAATCCGAGCTGAAGCTCGCTGAACTCTGCGAGACCCAGAGTGGTTGGTGCAAAACCTCCTATGGCGCCGATTCGAGTTCCTTTCCCGTTCGTCGTCATAAATGCTCCTCCACGGATGAGAACATTGTTGATAAGCTTGATCTTGCAGGTATTCAGATTTGCGGTCATTCGGCCAAGTGAAGCTCGAAATATATTGTCCGAAAGTGCTTTGGATTTTTCTTTTAATGCCTTGAGAGTGCTTTGCTCGGTCTTCTGATCGCGTTCTCTATGTTCAAACAAGCTTTCATAACTGATGAATTCTAGTGTGGGTTGTGGAGATTTTTGCAGAATTGAGGTGTAGTCAACGATGTTGCCATTGCCAGCATTCAGAATATGTAAGATGCTTTGCGCATCGATCTCAACCGATAGTGATTCGAAACTTAGACTAGTACGTGTTTTCTGAACTGTTTTGTGATGCTGAAGGACTGGACTCATGATGTCGAGGACTGTCTTGTGATCCATGTTGCATACCAATGTAAATTGTGGGCATTCGCAGTGTATAGCCCGACTCTCGTCCGACGATTCAGCCTGTGATGCATCATGATCGACATTGAGGAGATCTCCGAGTTCCGCACAAAGCGCGCGTAGCACTGGCAGTAGAACTGCCAGCTGTGCCAACTCAACTTGTGCGACCAATGGCTGGAGTTCGGCACGAAGGTTGCCAGTAGTATCGACAAAGAAAGAGCCAAAATTCATGTCATCCGAGGAACATCTTAAATGATTCTGTCCAAGCTCCATGACGAAAGTAGCCACATCCATCACGAGCTCTCCATCAGAATGCTTTGAGATCAAGAATCTTCCCATGTCGCACCTCAAGGACGGAATTGTGTCTAGTACGAATGCACTCTTTTCGTGACCTTGTTTTGGTGACAATTCCATAGCAAAGTCCAGAGCTTCAACTCTTATGCTGAATGTAAGATCATGATCTCGACGAGCATGAGAAGGCTCCCTCACGAGGGTAGTTCCAAGGAGATTGCGGACAATAGCAACCAGCATCAAGAGGTCAGAGTGTTTTATATTGCTTGACATTGAGCCACAACTGACCTCCAGTGCAGGTCGTTTGTCGCCTACTCGAAACGATCCTGTGATCGACGTGCTGCACTTCAGCAGGTGGCTTCCTTGCGATGTAGGATCCAAATTCCTACCTTTGACTGTTGTGGCAAATGCTTCAGGTGTTACTATGATGTCGGAGGTTGCACTCATATACATAGACTGCTCGTTCTCAGGCTTGAGAAACGTAGACTGCATCAGAATAGCATCCGTATATGAAGAATCACTAGTTGCACTAGAGGAAGTGGAGTCAGCTATGCTCATGTCGGCCACTTCAGTGTCGTGTTGTCCTTGTTTGATCGTGAGCAAAGCAGCGTTGAGCCCGTCCAACTGAAGGTCCCATCCTTCGCCTTCAGCAAACGGCTCAGCTTTGACGACTGTCAAACTCAAAAGGACACCTGACTGACGAGTGTGATTCAGTTGTATAGTAAGCTGCGAGATTTCCAATGATAGATGTGACAAGATCGTCCCGAGCAATCCCTGGAGCATAGCGGACTCGGGGACATCGTCAGCAACACCGAGATTGTCCAGGCCTTCATCATCAACGAAGGATTGTGTGATGTCAGCAATACTGTCTGATAGAGCTTCACCATAGGAATGGGCACTTAGCGGGGATTGGTTGTTGTTCTCTCTTGAGTCGACCACAAGTGTAAGTCCGCTAAGTGAGATCGAAAGCCGGCCAGACAGCAAGTTCGACCATGGAATGATGATTCGAAGTAGTTCTATACGACCACTCTTCAGTACGATACCTGATCGAGCTAGCTTCGAGTTGATGTGCTGGTTGGTAAGTTCTAGTATGGAGTGTCAAGAATGAGACTCACATCTGTACGGAGGTCGACATTCGTGAAAGTCAAACTTCCGTCACGTACCTTTAGCTCCAGATCATCTGTGGTCAAATCTACATTGACAAAGGATCCCAGCAATCGAGCCAAAGCATAATTAAGCAAGCGCCGCTGTAGATTGCCGGGCAGACCGAAAGCTACGACATCAAATAAGCTTCGGCCAAAGAAGCGCATCGCTAGGTAACAACTGTCATGTATATTTTTAGTAGTGCTGACTCTGCGCAGCTATCATTCGTGTACATAGAGTGCGCTGCATCCATGTGCTGAAGCATATCCAGCAACTTGTGATGGTGTCTTGGTTTGTGTTGAGTTCAGAGCCCGGCATCATTGTGGAGTCGAGGATGAGGCGGATTGCCTCTTTCGGATCGTTGCGTGCGGATCGCAGTTGGCGCATCTCCCGCACATGCAGCTGAATCACAAATCACACCTGCAGAGCTGCGCTTGCTGTCGAGGTCAGCTGCCCTGGTGGTTGGAAGTTAGGCTGCTGCAGCAGGCATCATAGCTACGGGTAGCTAGGCGCTATGTTTTGTTTTCCATGGTCCAAAATGGAACACGCCATGTGCTCACAGAAGGACTTTATTCGTGCATATCACCCACAGCGTGTTGTGGAGCTTACTTCGCGATGCCTGAACATGTTTTAGACTAGCGGAAGCTTGCAGCAGGGATGAAATGGATGGGAATAACACGAGAATTGCAACAGGGTCCAAAATGTCGTGGAGTTTCACTGAAGGATTTGGAGAAAGAGAAAAGGAGTAGTAAAAGGCCACGAGCTATAAGCGCTAATGCATACTGTTGAGCAATCATAGAAGCGCATCTGGTGTGATGCATTCACGGATTTAGTGTTTGTCTTCCCCGTATCTGTCAATTACACACCTGGACATGTGTGAAAGGCTTTCAAAGGGATTTTCTTGCTGTGCGACATATAACATTCATGATGGAGCTGTCACGGAGTCTTGCCCGTCTACTGGAGAGGACACTGACAGACAGTCCACGTATCTTGTGTCGGTTTGCGCATAAAACTCATTGAGCATATTTGAGTGTTCAACGAATATTCATTGTGTGAGCCGCAGCGCTATGGAATACTTGCTTTGACCTCATTTTGGTGACGCGAAATTCCTTGGAATCGTCGCAACGTAATGCTTTCACTTTTCGATTGCAGTCTTGACATTTTCGTATGCTCCTTGTCGACCTGACAGATATTAAAACTTGCACTCTGATTAGACATGAAGCTGACGCACCATTGTCCCATTTAGCAACCTTGATTTCCATTTCACCTCGCTTCTCAGCCGCTAGTCGAGGTTGTTCCCTAAGCGATTTGCGAATGGTCTGAGCACATATCGAGGCATATTTGTTGTAACTACCTTGTCAGCCATGAGAACATGTATACCATCGGTGGTCAATACGTAAAAACGTTTCTCCATGCGAAAGCCATACTATCTGATGCGAAGACCTCGAATGGCTCAGGCTACAAATTGATCTATATAGACTTTATGACCCTCAAGACTAACGCAAGCTTCGAGATGTCGGTTCAGAGTCGGTCGCTATTGAATTACTTGTTTGCACGTGAGCTAGAGGAGCTCACTGACTGATCCAATATCTCCCAGGTAGGTTTCAGCATCTGAGTCTGATGCAAAAGAATGGCTGACCAAGGCCTTGGACAAGCTAATGTAGGTATATTGCTTTGAACTTTGTACAATGGTTAAGTGTTATCAACAGTCTGTTGACCTTGAATCGGAAAGAATTTCTTTCGCGGAATTTGCTCGTGGGGACACAGCTAACATGGCTATTCTCAAAACTCCGTCGACTCTGCCTTTCATTTTAGTCGGATTCGTCGCACGACGGGAGAGCGACATCTAACCTCAAGGCACAGTGCATAAGTGTGCCTTACTCGGATCATTCATGACGGGCTCACATATGCATGGGGACGGCCTGGGAAGCTACAGAGTGTAATGAATTTACCACAAGATCCACGACAAGTGTTTGTGCAAATGCACGTCTTTAGTGGCATGCATGATCAGTCTCAGCAGTTGATCACTTGATTCCCTCTGAATGTTGTTTGCAAGTCTTGGTTCTAGCGTTCTTCTATTCCATGAAAACCTGTGCTCGTTTTGCTACATCTCGGCAGCAGGTGTTAGATGTGGAGAATGCACTAGATCGCCTAAGCGCTGCTACGAACAATTCAGACCAGCGAGACGATGACGACATGCGGCGAGACCGCGATTCTCGACGTCCAAATAGTTCTAGAAGACATTCTGCAAGAAGTGGTTCGCGACATGGCCACCGCACGAGGTGTCACCACAAATTGGGTGTGTCGAAATGCTGTAGCTATAACCGTGGTGCCGAGTTATGCTTGCAACGGTGCACTCCTTGGCTGCATTAACAAGCAAGCTGTGAAACCGAGGCACAATATTGCCAGAACAGGCAATCCAGAGCTGCTTTGTGACACATCTGTGGAAGAAAGGACTACGAACCGCTTAATGGAGTCTTACAGCATGTGGCGCGAGCTCTCGCCCAGTGTACTACTTGCAGAAGAACATCAAATCCGAGATTTCTATGAACATTTAGTGGAGCAAGTCAGCAAAAGTAGTTCTGGTTTCGTTCGAGGGATGGAGAACACAATACTAGGTGACCTAGCCGCTCCTTCTGACTTTGGAAACAGGTCGTCGAGGACCCATGATCAGTTCGAGAAGCAACAGGAGCTTGACACACCACCGACCAGTGTGCCTAAGAATGCTCGCTCCTTGTGTACCACAAAATTCAACAGAGGTCCTGAACTTTTTGCATACGTGGCACGTCTTAGTGCGGCAAACATCATCTTCTCAAGTCACAGTGTATTCGATGCTCGTCATTATGTGCTATGGCCGGACTTCAAGCCAAATTTCTCGCATTTCACTACACCGTCTTCTGTGGGCAATGCTCAGGTGGACTCTTTGTGTGATATGTACTGCGCTTATAGTGGAACGAATCGAGGGAGCTTTCTACCAAGAGTCTCGAGATCACCCAGATCCATACGCGCTCGAAGACAGGAGTACACTCGTTTGAGAGTCATGACAAAGTTGTGTTCACCATACAAACGACCTGTAATACTGCCCAAGATTGCTTCTAATCACCAAACGAGTTCCTCGAACGTCTCTGAACTTTCTGCTGAACACTATGAGGGGATTGCTACGGTCACACAAAACACAAAGGCAGTCCAACTCTTGAAGAGACCATTTCAGAAGCATGTTCTTGTTCCGAAGGCTCCCAAGACCTCTCCGGAGCGTCCTCTCACGTCACTATCTACAGAGACTCCAAGCGAATCTGATACTGACAATGGTGCAGCCCCTGCTCCAGCCACTGAAACGTCAGCTATGCCGGTCCGTCCAAGTGTTCGGAAGCCCTTTCGCAAGCTGACAGTGTCGCATGGTATGCAAATGACTGGCGGTACTAAAGCTGCGATGTGTGACTTTGGCCAATTCTCAGACGATGACCACCCGAATCCAACTTCCGAAAATGATCCACCGCTTTCATCTCACTATCATAGTAAGAAGAGGATGTCATCCCCTAACATGCATGAAAGTCTGGATAGATATTCGACGTCGTACATTAACGAGGGACATGCGACCAGTTCGTCATGCCAGGCTCATGAAAGTGCATCATTGCTATCTTCCAGCAATACCTATGGTGCTCCGTCGAAGAAAAGGAAGATTTTTCGACCTCCGATATTCGGGACCGAGCACAACCAGCGCGCATATCTGGAACACGGAGTGGCAGAGCAACGTAGACCTGTGCTCGAGCCACTGGAGGTTCACAGCATGGCGTTGGTCAGTGCAGTCGATCGAGTATCACACGCCAATGTCTCTGTGGCTACCAGCAGTACAACTGAGAACATGGCAAACAGGGGTTGGGAGACTGCTAATGGTGATCCACTCCACATCGAGCATGACCCAGTCTTGGCTGCTGAATGGCACCCGACAAAAGAGGTTGAGTCCGCTCCGAATGGTGTCCATCTCAGGCGAACAAACGCTGGAAGCACAAACGCTCCGGTAGAACTTGGCCGACGCCAAACTGTACCTGGCGGAAATGGCAAGCTTACAGTCGCAGATTCGTTCCCAACTCGTCTAGCTGTCTTGCAAAAGAGGTCCATGGCACTAAAAGGCGGTTTGAAGATGGCAGAAAGTGCACTGAAATGTGAAAAGACTGACGAGCTGGCGAAACTCAGATCAGTGATCAGCAAGTGGCGCGAAATCGCACAAAATTGCTGTGAAGCATTCTTTGTCCATGTCAGCCGCCGAGTGACCGAGGCAGGTGGTCTGCAAACATGGCACAGGTCACGCAAGCCCCAGCAATGGTTTGACACTGATGAGGCCGAGCATTTGGCCCGATTGAAGCAGGAGGACGAACAGTACGAGATGACGGCTGAGGAGAAGGCAGCCATGAATATGGGCGAGGAATACTTCACCATGGACATCATGCTCCGAAACCTCGGAATACCATTGCCACTGATTGGCTGGAACAGCGAGCTCGAACAATGGTCATAGCGATCTCTTAGAAGCAAGAATCTATACGAGTCCGTAGTACTCCCACGGAAAGTCTTCCAGGCTCTTGATCATCTTGCCCTTGTCCCCGAGGATCTGATCCACTTGATCGTGATGCAGCGCGAGAATCTGGTCATCCGGCACCCACAACACATGGTTGCCAGCCCTGAGTCCCGCAGTGACGCCGGGCACGCCGTCCTCGAGGACGAGACACTCTTCGGGCAAGATTTCCGGCTCACCGCGTTCCCGCCGCTGACGATTGATGCCGTGCAGCGCATGTACAAAGATATCCGGTTCCGGCTTCCCTCGTCCACGGATCCGTGCATCATCGCCACAAATGATTTGTTGTCCAAAGACGGTGAAAAGTTTGTGCAATCGACTACTTTTGAGACGAAAATTTTCCGAGGACGACGAGGTGGCGAGGGCGACGGGTACCCCGAGGTCTTTTAGTTGTCGCAACACTTGTGCCGCGCCAGGCAAAGGTTGCACCGAGGGAAACAGTTCTCGCTGTAAAGACGCTTGTGTTGCGATGTACGTCTCCACCGACATATCGAGACCCGACCACGCGAGAAAGATTTCCGCCGCTTCGGCGCCCGGTCGGCCCATCATGCGGGACTTGATGTCGATCGGAAAATGCGGTGGGTCGTGGCCGTGCGCGGCCAGGATTTGTTCCGTCGTCTGCGTGTAGATGCGTTCCGAATCAATCAGTAATCCGTCCATGTCAAAGAGACACGCCTTGATTCGCGGCATGATCCTGGCCTTTCAATCCTTCTGTGTCCAATTGTTCTGTCCCGATCTGTGCTCTGTTAAACTCCGCTCGTAGTCGTGGTGTTGATCCTTGTCAATTACTCTGACAAAATTCACGACAGACACTCTTATTATATCGCTCATATGCATATATGGTTAACGATCTCGACAATGAGATGAGCACATCCGGCTCCGCAATAAAACATGTCAAAATTTATAATTTTTCCCAGAAAATCTTTAGAGGTGAATACCGTCCATGAGGAGTAATGCACGGACGACAACGATAATGGACTGAGCGCGGCCACGGAGGCAGAGGAGTAGGAAATTCATACCGAGGAGGACTTCATGAGCATTGGAGCGCGCGGCAAACGACCACTACTGCTCTGTTCACTGGGGAACCCCGGCCAATCGTTCCAATACACCAGACACAATGCCGGCCACATCATGCTGGACCTCTACCGCGCCACCATGCGGTTTCCCCCCTTACAACCAGCCCCTAAAGGATCCATGTCGCGGAGGGAAGAGGTGACGCTGTTTCAAGTGGGTTCGTACATGAATGACTCTGGGCCCGCCGTGGCTCGCGCACTCACCGAGTTTCGAAAAAGTGCGCCGGGGGGCATACTGTGCGTCATGCACGACGAGATGGAATCCTCGATCGGTGCGGTCAAGTTACGACTCACTGGTAAAGGAAAGGGACACAACGGCATTCGATCGTGTATCAAGGCACTCGGCACCGAGGACTTTGCACGTCTCGCCATCGGTATCGGACGGCCCGACAGCAGAGAGTCGAGTGTCGTCACGCAGTGGGTCCTCGGAAAATTCACCACCGAGGAGAGGCGCACGCTCGAGCAGGAAACGCTCATCAAGGTCATCGAGGCCGTGGAGAAGCTCCAAGCGAGCTAGGAAGCAAAGTTTTTTTTTGAGAAATTGTGCAATGGTGAACACGATAGGGGGACTTGACGTGATATGCTACGTACTGTACAGAATTCGTGCCACTCATCATTAAGGTTCTTTTTCGAAATGTGATTACAAGAACTTTGACTTTGTCTTGTTCCTCGCGTCAAAGTTCTCCTGACTATTGACATTGAGGAGCAATGTATCAGAGTCGAGGAGGATCTTGTTGGTGCCGCTGGCCATCAAGTGTGCAATCTCTCGCGCAACCTCGAGCTTCTTCAGTTCCACGTACTGCGGCTTGTTCTTCAGCGCATCACCAATCAGCTCGGCACTCCTTGCCTCTCCCTGGGCAGTAACAATCTTTCCTTGCTTCTCCTGTCTCGCGCGGTCGACGATGAAGGCTGCACGCTGTGCTTCCTGCTGTGCCACTTGCTTGCTCTCTACGGCTGCCGTAAACTCGGGACTGAATTGGACGTGCGTCAAGGAAACGTCGTCGAGTAGAATATTGAATCGAGCCGCACGACGAGCCAAATTCTCGCGCACCAATCGAGCAACCTTTTCTCGTTGGGTGATAAGCTGTGATGCATTGAATTGTGCGACCACAGCCTTGAGTACTTCATTGACAATTGACGGCAGGATTCGTTCGTCATAATCCTCACCGAGCGTTCGATATATCGTAGGCAATTCGGCGACATTCGGTCGTGACAAGACTCTGCATGTGATGTTGACCATTTGTAAATCTACCATGCGTCAGTAATCTGGTCGCCTCGATCCGTATGTGGAAGCACACCTTTTGTTCCCGTCAACGAGGCGACATTTCTAGGCTTGGCACGGACGTCGTAGTCAATCGCAGTTTCGAACCAAGGAATCATGAAATGCGTGCCTTCATTGAAAATATCAGTCTTGACACCGCCCAGTCGTGTATATTTTATTGCTCGGTGACCACCATCGACGTTGAAGATGGCATCTACAATTATCAGTTTATGCCTCCCGCAAGCTTCCTCTGATTCTCACTATTGACAACGAGAGCACCGCCACCCAAAAGTACTAGACCTCCGAGACCTGCAAAGGCGCCCCTAGGATTACCACCGGTGCTTCCACCAGCAGTCTGGACTCTCGACATGGCATTCTTGAACTGCTTGAAGGCAGCTTGACCCTGTGGTGTATTCATGGCTATCCCAAAATGTGCTCAGACAACAGAGGGACGAGAGATTTGAAGAGCAGAGGACAGAGCTAGATAGATGAGCTTGACGAGTGCTGAACATCATGGGACGAGTGCGTAATGGCGAGCGTCTGCGAGAATACGAATCATCGGCGTCGCATGCTCCACGCGGCTGCTCTTGCCCGATCGGGGGCGAATATCCATCAAACAATACGAAGTTTGATCATCTGCACTTCAAATCACTTGCAATTTGCATTGTGCAATGAATTTGCAGAATAAACTATATCATATTGTATTACACAACCATCACAAGCAGATTACACGCCAAGTACTCCGGTCCCAGACAGACGACGCTTGCCCCGCTCTTTGATTGACTTTACTTTTTGTGTACAACGGCCGGCCGTCCGTGCATCAGAAACCCCATGCAGGCAGGTTCTCCTCGAGCACGATACTTCTGGCGACGGACCTCTTGCTACCACCAAACTTGCTGCCGGCATAGCGGCTGCCTGCGTACTTGCTTCCTCCTCCATAACGACTCTTGCCATAGACAGACCCAGCCTGGCTCTTTTCAATCGTCTGACTCGCCTTCATGATCACTGACTTGACCGAGCCCTCGACACTCCTCGTCTTGTCGAGCTTCTCGCCCATCAGCGAGAGCGTGTAGCCAATGGAGAGCAGATTACGAGCATTCTCACTCATGCCGCCGCGCGTCGATGCCACCCTCCTCGCCCTCGGAGTCGGCCCAGTCAATTCCGCCAGCCGAGCTCTGGTCGGTGAAGCCCTTGGCGAGACTTTAGTTCTGTCTGCGGGTGCTTGCGAGTCTTGTCCATGCTTTCTTTCACGTAGAGGTGAGATCGAAGTGTAAGCGGCAGGCTCGAGAGCGACCCCGTAGTCGGGCACCTCGTCGTCCTCTGCGATTATACCAAGGGCAGCGATTTCCTCACTCGTCTCATCGTGTTCGTGATCCTGAGCACGGTCGGTAAAGGACTCTCCACTATTGCTACCGTATCCTTCGTCAGAACGACTTGGGCTATCATATCGTGTAGTTTCTTGTCCAGGAATTTCCGCTACTGCCACATCTGCAATCAGAGGAGCGCTAGGTTCGACAGCCGCAGCTGATTCAGTTTCCGGCGATTTTGTGGTGGGAGACTTTTGTTCGTGTAACTCTGGAGGTTGCTCTATCGAACGCGGGGTAGTATCATTATTACTCAGAGTTGATTCGACGCGAAAAGGCTCCGGGACAGTCTCAACAGTCTCGTCCGCCTCCTCAATTTCATTCAAAGTCGTGTTCAGGGATGAGAAAGCAGCCTGAAACGTCTCGAGATGCTCAGAAGTCAAAAGTTTTAGAAACTCGTGCGACGGTATGGAGTCGAGGTCCTGGTAGACGTAATTGATGGCCAGATACCGTAGATATGCCAGCATCGTAGTGAAATGTTGTTGCTCAAAGCCCTAGTTCTCATGCGCACCACATCCTTGAAGCCTATTGGGCTTGTAGCTATGCTGTATTCAATGCCGAGGATGTGTTGGTTGTGATGTAGAAGCATTCTAATAACGATTGGAAAACAGCCGCCGCCCGCGTTGCTCGTGAATTTGCGGGTTGCGCTCGGATAAGCCGCCGCGATCTCGTCTGTTGTGCCTTCTCCACAGATTTGCGTCCATGCACATCGACTCGCTACATACGTGGCATATGTATATATAGCTACGGATGGATGGCTAGGATTTTACACGTGGTGCACACGATAGAACAGACTCAAGCAGTGGTCGACAGGGACAAACCTGTCGCTGACGCACGAAGGGAATGCAAGCTGATGCGGAACATCCGGATCAAGCAGATCCGTGCAACGTCCATGTAGGACTGCAATACGGGCCTCTTGATATCAGCAAGGTCATCGATCTCGTCCGGAGCCCTGCTGCCGGTGCCATCGTGACGTTCAGCGGCACGACCAGGAATAGCTTCAACGGTCTCGAGGTGCTGCATCTCGACTACGAGGCACACGATCAGCTGGCCACCAAATCACTCCAACTCATCTGCCAGGAGGCCGCCGCGAGATGGCATCTGCAAGGCGCCGCCTGTTTCCATCGACTGGGGCGTGTGCCCATCGGCGTCGAGTCAATCCTCATCGCCGTCAGCTCGGCCCACAGGAAAGCTGCTTGGGAGGCGGGCGAGTGGATCCTCGAGGAGGCAAAGCGCAAGACTGAGGTCTGGAAGAAGGAGACATTTCTTGCAAATCACAAGCAGCAGGAAAAGTGGAAAGCCAACGAGGAGTTTGCTCGAAATGTGTCTAGCACTATCTGATGATCGGTGACTGCGTACTCGCAAGTGAGCACCAGTGTATGCTCCACTGAAGCGAATATCGATAGACGACTATCCATTGGAAGGTAATCGCTCTACTGCTCGAAACTGGAAATGAATTCGTACATGCTGAACTGTGAGGCAGATGTACCGTAACGATAAATGAATCGACTAGCAAGGAAGGATCCAAACAAGGCTCTCAGATATGCCTCGTCAATGCGTTCCATCAATTTCTGCAGTCCAATGTGTTCCAGCAAAAGGGGCGGAATAGTGCTTTGCAGCACCTTATTACGGAGAGTCGACTTTTGGTACAACACGCTGTGCTCAAGTTCGTCCTGAAGTTTTACAATGGCTTCAGAGAGCCTGTCAGACAGTATCGAGCGAGGGACTTTCGTTCTTTCGTGTTCGTTCCAAATAGCGTCGAATTCCAGGGCGGCATTTTTTTCAATAATGCCTTGAATTTGTTTCACATAAGCGGTGTAAAATGGTGGTTCGACTCCGTTCTTTTGGCACATATTCTCAATGAATTCTTCATCATCGAATGACAAAGATGCCAGAACTTCTAAAGAACTGGATGTAACTCCGCCCTAAGCTGTTAATAGCGGCAACGACCTCATCATCGCAAGACAGACCTTGTTTGTGGAGGCGTCCTTGAAGACAACACAGCCTGCCTTTTCAAGTTCTAGACGAGCATCTTGTGTTATGAACAAGTTGGCCCCTTCGATGATGTAAGAATACTTAGGAATGCCATTTTCGATGAGTTGGCCGACATTCGAGATATTTATGGCCTCAGGTCGACCGCCTTGCGGACTGAGAACGTCGGCACTCCTGCCTGCAGGACCAGCACCAAAGTTTCTCAGGTGTGCTGCATTGCGGAAATCAATGCCTCGAGCGACCTTTTCTCCATCAGGTAGCACTCTGTTGACCTCATCTATCAATATCCGATATCCCTGTGGTGAAAGTGAGCTTATATCATAATGGCTGATCATTTGTCGCGCTCGTGCGAGACGTAGCAATTCTATTCTTGACAATCCTGAGGGATCGCACAATACCCCAGAACCATCAATAATCGCGACCATCTTTTCGTTACTCAAAAGGATTTCATTGCTGCCCAGATCGCCATCGGGTCCGCCGGTTTGTACCTTGGTCATTGTGCTCTCATCCAAGCCTATCTTTTCATAGGTGCGTGTAAGGTATTGACGAACACTTAGACTGGTCATTCCATAGACATCATGAGGAATACCTCCCAAGGTCTTTGACTTGCCCTGAGAATGTCAGCTCTGTTGCCAGTAGGGGTGAGGATGGCGTACGGTAAAGAAGGACTTCCACCACGGAGCACCTCTTGTCTTTGCATGGGATGTTGCCCAGTCAACAAGACCTGCAGTACCTTCATCCGGACCGCAGTACAGAGTTTCATCCTTTCCATAGAGGTCGACAATCTTGTCCTTGATATTTGGACTTTTCCCTTCCAAGAGCAAGTCGATCAAACTATCGACGTACTTCTGAAATGCTGCCTCACCTTTGTCTTGTGCGTCTGCATCGAGAAGGATTACACCTTTGGCGCCACCTTCCGGCAATTCCTTGTTCTTCCGATCCTGTGTACTAGCTAATGCATAGTTCTCATCAAAGAGTGATCTGACATTGATTGAGTATGCTTCTTTCGAGCGCGAGCTGACGAGTCGTATTCCACCACGAGAAACATTCTTGAAACGGAGATGGAAGCCTCGGAACTCAGCGCCCACGACAAAGAACATGGCAAATAGTTTTTGTGGATACTCCTCTATGGGTAAGAAGGACGGATCAAATCGAAATGATATTGCAGACTTGGTCGCCTGGTAAAAGTTGGTCTTCAGGACATGCTCGTTGAACGTCAAAAAGCCTGACAAGATTTTTGCTTGATGTTCATCCGTTGTTTGAGTGGCGATGAAGTCCAGTAAATCCTGACGACTCAAGGATTGTCCTCGTCCCGAGTTGAGACCTGAGGTTGTGTTCGCAGGCTGAGACAGCTCTTGTCCGATTTGCCTAGGGACAATCCGGTGCACATCGGCAAATTGCTGATACAACAGCCTGACCACCTCAGGCTTCGAACGAATCGAGCTGACAATGTCGTTACGGGTATAGGTCTCACTGCGCAAGCGACGTTTCAACTTTGCTAGCAATTGCTGATGCAAAGCGTTGTTTGCATCCAGCTGCTGCCTCAGTGTTGTGTACTCATTCCCCAATCTGTTGAGAAAGTGCGTTATGAAAATGCTCACGCAGTGCGCATAGACTGATTGCTGCCTACAAACATCTCAGTATCGCAGCCAGATAGCCGCCAGAAGAGCTTACAACGAGAGTTCTCTCGCAACAAATTGTGAGTGAAACAAATTCTTAGGAATGCAGAAAAGCAGAGAAGCTTCACGGACCATTTGATAGACAGCATCGCGCATGTCCATGCGCATTTCTGGTCCTGGCACTAGATATATCGACATGACCGCTATGCCGTTGGAGAACTGTTCAACGTACTTTCTCTGTGAAGCCCTTTCTTGGTCAGCAACGGTTCTGACAAGACATTTGACTGGACTGACATTCCATAGTAGTGGTACAAATCGGTGATTGCGCTGAAATAGTTCGCCCCACTGCCTCTCTTCAGACCGATGACGATTCGCCACTCACCTGTACCTTCAACTTCGTATCGATCAATGACGGGACCTGTCCTTGGAAGTACGGCTTGAATCATGTTCTTGTAGATTGACTTTGTATTTGTGGAAGCCTTCTCGTAGAATGTCTTGTCAGAAATCATCTCAAGATCGAATTCATCTTGCGCTGGTAGGTTGTCCCTTGGAAAATTACACTGATTGACAAAATAAGATCTGAGTTCTTGGCCTTTTGTGCCCACGCCTGCCATAGCTGACCGGAAAGTCTCCACTCGATAGACACGTTTGCTGCCCGGGCTGAAGTTCAAATATCTCTCCTCCAGCCGATGTTCATACAGAGGTCCATTCGAGTCTGTTATGCCTGGGAACGAAGTATCGATGTACACAGCGTGGTCTTCCGCCTCAACGACCATACTGACTTGCAAACCTCCATCGTTCTGCTTTGCCGCGGCCTTGCATTTGGCTCCATAGAAAGATAGGACGTGTCCGGCGATAGTATCCACAGACGTCTCGCTAAAGTAGAGGTCATCTATGCCAAGACCGTAGTATAGATCGACTTCCTCCTTTATCTTCTCGGCAGGAATCCAATTCTGCTTCCGAATTATGTCGACGACAAGATCCTTCTGACTGAGCTTGCCAGCAAATCGCCATGCGTTGTAGCCGATTGATGCCTTACGATTGAGCTTGTGGTCGTCCGGCGTGTCTGGTGTAGCTGTGCCATCACTGGATTGAGCAGACAGCAAACGCTGCACATCTGTGGGCCTGACCATTCCTGTGCTCTTGATAGGCCAAACTGAATCGTTTCGTCAACCTGCTATCACTTCTTCAGACACGAGACAGTTTGTGCCAGAGCCCATGTAGGTAGCTGGCCTAACTGAATGAGCAAGGATGGACTGCTCAGCTAGGGTTGTATGCTTTCAATACATTCTGGTGATCAGCGCTCAGAACAACCTTGAAAGTCAGAACGCCTTTTGTGGCTGAATAGAGAGGCTTGTGGCAGGTGGGACGTGACAAGCCCCCAAAGCTTGGAGCGCTGCCCCAGCTGCTGAGCCGTCTATGCTTGCTGCCCGGCTGGTGTGCACAGCTATCAGGACACGTCTCTTCACCGGATGTGATCCATGGGTGAGGCAGGAGCAGAATGCAGCATCAGAGGCCAAGTACTCTCCTGGTGAGTGAAGCCATATCGTTGTTTTGTCGGAACAGGAGCTGTCGGAGCTGCTCATCAGAGGCAGCGGCAGCAGCAGCAGCAGCAGCAGCAGCAGCAGCCTCTTGCTGGCCCCCCGCACTGCCACCTTCCTCATTCGGACTTGACTTGACAATCAGCTGGCGTCCCGGTCTGATGGTGAAGGCGTGCTTGTGCTTGTACTGATCGATAAACACAAGACTCCCGGCGCTGTAGAACATCTTGTAGACCATATCGCTCGGGATCTCGTCTCCTATGCCATCGTGATCAATCTTGCGCAGCGCGTTTCGCAGGGAACTCCAGAGGTAGATGTGGGAGTAGTTGTCGTAGGTCATGAATGATCCACTGGAGAGATATGCACAGCTGACGATCGCCGTCACACCTGCAAACTTGTTCTGTCCCGAGACTGAGATGCTCAGGTTGTCTGCTCCGTCGAGCTCGTATGTGAGCGTCTCCATAGAACCTCGACCTTTGTAGTGCCCACAAAGTAGGATCTCTTGTCTAGCAGAGTCCACGGATAGACAGTTGATTGTATGACTGGAAAGGGGGATTCCGAGGGTCGAACCTGGTGTTCTCAGGTCATAGACTAAAGCAGCAGGAAATCTACCACAGACAAGAATATGATAGCGCCCAAGAAATGTAGCACAGAGCGGCCAATCCGGCAGATCAGTCAACCAGGTTCTTTGTTGCCTGGCTTGTAACAGAAGCAGTGCATGCTGTGCGCCATGTAGAGCAGTTTCTCTATACACATGCGAGATGAGACGGTCCCCTTGGCACGAAAGGATTAATAAGTCCTCTTTGGTGCCTTTCAGCAGGTCAGTCGCCCATGGGAGGCATTGCGTTGACAGGTCAGCCAATTTGGAGGCCTCGTAGGAGCGATGCATAGGAAAGAAGGCGAGGACCGGATATACCTCATCATGCTGACTATCCTGGACATGTACCGCCAGATTGCCGTGTTGCCAAGCATATGCCTCGCGATAATCAGCATCGTTGCGAAATGCCGCTTGCGTGCCAATGAGCTTGTGCCAGAATCGCTGATCGCGCGATATCAATCCCAGTGTCAGAGACGTGTTCGAAAGTGTCACCAAGTCTCGAGCACAAAGTTCGCCGACAATTTGTGACAGGACTTCCGGCGGGAGGTCAATTAGTCGCATTGCTTCGATCTAATTCACCAAAAACTCAAGTGTGCTTGCCCCACGGGATCAGTCTGCGTCGCTTCATGCTATACGGGCTCTCATGACCACGCATCTCATGCAGTCGGAGAGCTCATCTTTCACAATTTCTTATATTGATGCTAGCAAGAGAATTAAGTCGTCAGCAGCATTCGCTGGGAGAAGTACTTGGTCTACACAGGATTGATTGAAACACCCTCTCGCTACTGATTGTGGAGTTGCCGCGGATCAGCACTCTCCAGTCCCGTCGCATCCATGGATCTGCATACTGTACTCGTTGTCGGCAAGTGCGTATACTTGTATATACCATCCATTGCAAGCTACTGTAGCGGAGTCATATACACTTCACTAGATGCAAAATCATTCGCAGTTCTGCGATTCTGCTCATGAGAGAGGCAAACGCTTCTGATGGACAAGAATGATTAGTCTGTAGTACGCTATGTGTCTGCCAGAGATATAGCGACTTATTACAAACTACCTTTTTAATGGATGGGAATGGCCTCCATTGAACCGTGGCCATCGAAAGCCCAGGATGGCTTCTTTGGCTCAACCCAGCCTTTTGGAGGGGTATGCTCGAAATACTTGTTCTCGAAGCGTAGCTTCTTCGGCTGACTTGCTGGTTGAGCGCAGTAACCGCTTCCATAGATGTTGGTGCACTGGTACAGCATGTTCTTCGATCTCGGATCCCAGATTCGGATGTTGGTGAATTGCACATTCTTTGCTGGCTGCGGGTCAGGAGCTATGGCCCGAATCGCTCCACGAATCTTTCCACTATTAGTGGTGCCCCAGATATTGTCAAATCGAATGTTCGACAGGGCGACTCCAGTGGAGCCTCCTGTCTGACCAGGGTTCAGCCAGTAAGCATCGACATCGAGACCATAACTGTTGTCGTATCCAGTGATGTCATGGACAAAGACGTTGTCGACGTAGCCATTACCGTCCTTGAACAGCTTGATGAAGAAGAAGTGGTAGCCTGGAAAGTTAGCGCTTGTGGGATCTGAAGTGAGAGTCCAGCATACATTGGTACGTCTGAATATGGTGGACCTCGACGTTTCTGACGGCGGTATTCTCCTTGAATGATCCCATCGATATTCCAGCAGAGTGATTGCAAATAATGTTGTCGATCAAGATATTCGAGGCCGGGCTCTTGACACAAACACATTCATCCTTGTTGGTCACTGTAGAATGGTGAACATGGATGTTGTTGCCTGCAATGTCAATACCATCCGAGCCACCCTAGCTTGTCAGTACAGCCCCCCTTCCGAAAGCAATAGGCCCTACCTTGCTGTGAGCACGGACCGTAATGCCATGGATATCAGCATTGTTGCAGCCATCAAGCGAAAGGGCAAACGCAGGACTGTCAATTAAGAACAAGTCACGGATTGTGACCTCAGTAACTTGCTCAAACTTCATGAGCTGGGTCGATGCGGGTTTTCCTGCGAGCCTGTTCAAGTACCCATGACCTTGGAAAGCTGGACCATCAGATCACGAACCAAGGCACGTCTCGAATCATGCTTACCAGCTCCTTTGACACCAAAGATCTCAACGTCACTCGACTTGTAAACAGTCAACATATTGCCAGACACCAGAGACTTGTCCCTGATGAGTGTTCCACGAATCTCCACCGCAAAGTTGTGACCGTCTGCCAGCGTCACAGCTGTCTTGAAGAGGTGATTTCCTTCTGAAACGACTAATCGAGCCCCAGGATGACCTTTCACACAAGCTTGGTAGGCTTTCTGCATGGCAAGACCACTGTCGGTGCTGCCGTCCGCCTTTCCACCATAGTCAGCGATGTTACAGATCTTGGTTTTCTGAGATAGTGGAGTCTTGGCACCTGTGGCATGAGATTTGTACTAAGGAAAGGTTCTACTCGAGCTCACCAATGCCAACGTCCTTGCGAAGCTGACCGTAGGCAGCTCCGATCAGAGCATAGAAGGACAGAGCAGAGGAGACTTTCATATTGTCCCCCAGCACAAAGCCCCGAAATCAGAAAGCGAGGATTGAGTGGTACGTGGCTTCTTGTGTGTTGATGCGAGTGCAAGGCACCGACGCTCTTTTAAGATCTCGAGGTTGCAACCTCGAGACCATAGACTGTGAGACCCCTGATCAAGTGCAATATAATACATCAGGAGCTGAAACACAGATCCGCAATCCTGGATCATGAAGAAATGTGCTTCGTATGCACTCATCCACATTCTCGATCGATGGCACATTGTGTATATCGTTCGATATGCTCTGATGAAACTGTTTAGCCGACACCAGAAGCCCCGGCATCCCGCACTGTCAGGTTTATGCATATGAAGAACGAATCGGAACAGGCGTGCTCGATTTAGATGCGTTCAACCCCTTTTTGGCATGTTGGTAGCACACGTTTGCCTAATAAAGTGGACTGACGACGTGATGCGCGTGGCTGAAGACAACACGTACGTTCCTTGTGTGTGTGCATGGTGATGTTGCCCGCTGTGCATGTATTGTTCGCAAGGAATCAATTCCATATGTATCAAACATCGCCCATGACAAACTACCATTGGTATATTCGTATTCTCATCAGACTGGTGTTGTGTCTAGCTTCTTTTCGAATCAAAAGTCGGTCGAATCCTCAAGATTGCGATCAAGCATAGCAACAGCTTCTAATCTGTTCTTAAGCTCTATTTCGAGCTTCACTCGTAATCTTGCTCTTGATATAAGTGGTGTATTCTGTATAGCATCGCATCCGGCAGTTGCGTGTTGTGTACCAGACACGAAGCGGGCTTGTTGTGAAACACAACTTGATTGCATTACTCTCAACACTGAGCAGCACCAAGCTCAGTTGATGAGGCATTTTGGTGCTTTGTAGGCAAACCCGAGTCGTGTAGGCTCATAAGTTTTGTTTCAGATGCTTCCACTGGTGCACGATGCTCGGAGTGCAGCGACCGGGAATAGAACTGCAAGTAGACAAGAAAATCATGTGTTGCACAGCTGTATAGACGATTATGCACGAGTACATGGTTGGAGAGAACATGAGTTGGTAGGAATTGCTGTGTTTGTCTACGACTCTTCCAGAGAGAGCTAGACTCGTTATCTGGCCTGCAGATATGCCGATCAATGTATCGGAATAGCTTGTGTCGAGCTGTGACCATCGAAAGCCCATGCAGGCTTCTCTGGTGCGGTCCAGCCCCTGGGAGGATGATACTCGTAGTACGTGTTTGTGAAACGTGGTTTCTTCGGCTTATCAGCTGGTTGAGCACAGTACCCTTCTCCGTAGATATTGGTACATTGATATAGCATTCCACTCCTGGCGGCTTGTGGATCCCAGATACGAATATCGTTGAATACAATATTCTTCGCTGGCTGTGGATCAGGTGCGATAGCTCGAATAGCACCTCGGAAATGTCCGCTGTCAGTTGTTCCTGAAAAGTTCTCCATACGAATGTTTGACAATGCGACTCCACTACCACCGCCTGTGGCTCCAGGATTGAACCAGTATGCGTCGATGTCTATTCCATAGTTGTTCTTGTAACCTGTGATATGATGCACATAGACGTTGTCAACATAACCACTGCCACCCTTGAACAACTTGATGAAGAAGAACTGTAAACCTACTCCAGTCAGACCAGTTTCATAATTGACCCTTCACATACATTGGTAGGTCTGAATGTGGTGAATCTCCACGTTCCGCACAGCAGTGTTATCTTTGTACGAACCCATTGAGATTCCAGCGGAATGGTTGCATATGATATTGTTGACAAGAACATTTGTAGCAGGATTCTTGACACATACACATTCGTCTCTATTGGTGACGGTAGAGTGGTGAACATGTATGTTGTCTCCCGAAATATCGATTCCGTCTGAATTTCCCTGAAAGTCAGCCGAACTGTCTTACAAAAACAATAAGAACAACTCACCTTGCTGTGAGCGCGCACTGTGATACCATGTACGTCAGCATTGTCACATTGGAAGAGTGTAAGAGCAAATGTTGGACTGTCAATCAAGTAAAGGTCTCGGACGGTAACTTCATTAACCTTTTCGAACCTCAGAAGTCGAGATGCTGCCGGCTTCCCGTCAAGTCGGTTGAGATAGCCATGACCTTGGAAAGCTGCGGACATTAAATCGTTGTCTCTACGAGGCGAGGCTTTTGCACTCACCACCACCGTTCACTCCAAACACTTCAACATCACTACAATGATAGAGCATGATGACATTGCCTTGTGATAACGACTTGTCTCTGACCAATCGACCGCGTATCTCAATTGCGAATGAATGACCTTCGACCATGTTGACCCCGGTCTTGACAAGGAATTCTCCCTCTGGTATCAATAGCCGAGAACCTGGTTTGCCCTTGACACAATCGCGAAATGCTTTTTGGATTGCCAGACCACTGTCAGTTCGGCCATCCGATTTGGCACCGAAATCGAGTATGTTGCAGATTCTGGTTTTTCGGGACAACGGGGTCGAGGCGCCTATGCCATGAGCTTTTTCAAGTCACTTCTATTCATGACAATCATACCGACGACTGCATCTTTTCGCAATTGACAGTAACCAGTACTGATGAGAGCATAAAATGACAGCACAAGACTTATCCGCATGAAGTTTGTGATGAAAGATGCTACACGAACTCCCCTCTCAGACTCGGGCTAGATAAGATCCAGACAAGCAGTAGTACGTCTCGAAGCTCTCGAATAAATGGCAAAGATGCGTCCCTAGCTTGGCTAGGAACACAGCAAGCGAGCAACGGCGTCGGGTACTGTAAGACCTCATGGTGATGGCAATATAGACCATCTGCGACCTGAAACACGGCATTGCAGCTTGTATTGCAAGGAACACGCATTGCTTACCCACGAGTCAGTCGTCCCCAATATACGCACACTGCAGTCAAGCAGCAGCATGTGATACATGAATCGCGGAATTTGTAGTCGATGGAGCTTCGGATGCGTGAGAGTAATAATTGAGCAAATCGAGGTATTTCCCAAAGACGACTCCAGCTGCACAGGCCGATGTGCATGCATACATAATCACCAGGACGTATCTGACTATTATGTCTGCCGTTGTGTCTGTTCAAATGAATGCATGAGTCGCTGCATGGTAAGTATCCAATCAAGCAAAGAAAATGTTTCTTGTTGAGAAGCGAACGTGGTAGAGTGACTAGAACATGGTTGCAGTAACAAACATAGTTTATGGTAACAGGCGATCAACGAACTACGCGTCGTAGAAACTAGACTTCCTCAATTCTCTTGCGGCCACTAGCATCGTGACCATCCGTCAATTGGTCTTGTCCAGTATTGCGACTATCGGAGTGAAGAACGACAGGTCTGCCACTCTGCCATGCTATTAATCTTACCGTGCACATAATTATAAGGCGACATACCTCATCGATTTGGCCAATACTGTAGCTCTGTGATCCCACAGTATTTGGTGCTTCGTTGCCACGTTGCGATGTGTGGGATTGCTCGTGTGTTGTATAAAACTTGCCGTCCCCTCCAGCGCTCGAGCTTGTGGAGTATGTGAAACTGGAGTAGGATGTGCTTGACTGTGACGAAGCAGACATGACTTTTGCACTTCCAAGGAGATCTTGATGCGATCGATGATGCGAGGAAATCTAAGGCTCGCTTTCAAAGCATTCAAGGCATGTAAATTATTGTGTGTATATATATGTATATACATACCACGTATGACGTAGAAAGAATCCATGTGCTCCTCCGAGCCACCTGCAACCAAGCCTCGGCTCCACCTTCATCTCGTCGTGCAATCTTGAGGCCTCAATTGAATGTCGGTGCATGCGCGGTTCATGCTACAAGCGATGTGCCTTATCAGTGTGCTGAGTGAATCACGGTGATTCTGGGCTTCTCCGAGAATGCATTAGCTCCATCCTTTGGTGTCGCAGTTACACTCCAGAAATGAGGCATGTACGGTGTATTCGACTGTTCTCGACAACTGCCACACGATGCAGGCTGCAACGAGCCCTGTTATATGTCCCAGGATCTTCTGAGAAGATGCTCGAGAAGTCCAAAGCCCTGAAGGTCGATAGTTTGACCTTTGACTTGGAAGACTCCGTATCACAAAGCCAAAAGTCACTTGCACGTAGATTGGTGGTACAGCATCTCGGTAGCGCAAAAGGACCACAGGAGAAAATCGTACGAATTAATGCACGAAATAGTGGATTTGCTGAAGATGATATCGCTGCTCTACAAGATGTCAAGTTTGATACTATCATGCTACCAAAAGTTGAAAGTGCAGATGATATTCATTGGTTGGCAAATCATATACCTAGAGAGACAAAGATCATCGCATTGATCGAAAGCGCAAAGGCCGTCGTCAATGTCAAAGAGATCGCATCGGCGCACAAGCAGTTGTCTGCCCTGGTCTTTGCTGCCGAGGACTTTGCTGCAAGCATGAATATCACAAGATCTGCATCCCTGACAGAAATGACTTATGCTCGACAAGCTATAGTGACAACAGCTAAGGCGTATGGTCTGGGTGCCATCGATTTGGTGTGCACAAAACTCAAGGACAGTGATGCTCTATCGCGGGAGTGCGAAACTGGCGCAGCTTACGGTTTTACCGGCAAACAAGCAATCCACCCGGACCAAGTTGAAATCATTCAATCCACGTTCTCACCAAGTAAAGAAAAGGTTCGATGGGCAAAAGCGCTGCTGCGCAAGGCTGAGACAGAGAAGAGAGGAGCTTTCGAGTTCGAGGGCAAGATGATTGATGCTCCCGTGCTGCTCGTCGCTAAATCTATCCTAACCGCATGGCGAGCAGACGTTGAACCTGTAAGAGGTCTTCTCGTTGGAGCACCTGGTGCTGGTAAAGGCACTCAAGCCAAGAGAATTCTACAGAAATATGATGACATCTGTATACTATCTTCTGGAGACTTGCTCCGAGATCATATGAATCGTGGCACAGAATTGGGATTGCAAGCAAAAGAGAAAATCGCTGCCGGGTCTCTTGTTGACGATCACACAATGTGTGATCTTGTCATCTCGACCATTACCGAGCGAGGCCTCATGGACAAGTCATTCTTCCTGGACGGTTTCCCGCGCACTGTCGGTCAAGCGCAATCACTTGACAAGTACTTGTCCGAGCTTGGCTCTCCGCTCAACTTTGTCATCAATCTCGACGTCCCGTATCGCGTCATTATAGATCGCATCATAGATCGATGGATCCATGCACCATCTGGGCGCACTTACAATTTGAGCTACAATCCGCCGAAAGAACCTGGTAAGGACGATATTACTGGCGAACCACTCACGAAGCGTGTTGATGATGACGTTGACGTCTTCAAGGCCCGCTTGCAGGTCTACGATGAAGCCACATTACCACTACTGCAGCATTACGAAAATCAAAAAGTCTTGAAGACATTCTCAGGAGAGACCAGTGATATTATTTGGCCTCAGATAGAGAATGCGCTTGAAGCTTGTCGATAAGCAATGTATCACCGGAGTAGACAGGTCGTCAAATCACAAGATCGAACCGGATCAGATGCCGTGGCCTATGCTGCCAGACATGCAGGAGATCGTCCATAGTATTCTGTATATAGATATTTAGTATATATATATATATATATATATATATATATATATATATATATATATATATATATATATAAACGTTCAAGCAGATCTATAGCTAGCTATAGCCATAGGTCAAGAATAATCTTTCGCTGGGCATGTAGATGTCCTGTAGTTGATCACCATGCTGATCACGATCACAGGCACGAGCCTTTGCTTGCTTCGATGCGGTCGATCAGCACGGCCTGGGCAGGGAAGAAGGTCGGGACAGAGTGGCAGGTGCGTGATAGCATTCCATTCACACGATTGGACGCCTCTCACGAGCTTCAGTGGGCAGGATTGGTTGTGTTGCGAGCCGCGGATGAGAAGTCAAGCCTCTCAAAGTCTCTCAACTCGAGTAGCTAACTACCCTTGGGCAGCTTGCTTCTGCCCGCATCAGACGGGGAACTAACTACCTACTGCTGCTGCGAGCGGTGCTTGCCATCGTGCTCAGTGCTGCGCCAACAGCCTGCTTGTTGGCTTGTGTAGCTATAGCCGCCTGCTCAGGCAAGACAGCTCACTCGGAGCTTGCTGCAGACGCTCCTAGTCTCAATCTTGCGTCTGCTTGTCTGTTTGTCGACCTGTTCTGACCACACGTCTGTGCTCAGCCTCCTAAGCGAACGAGGCTCCACGCAGCGGCAATCTCAGTTCTTTGAGCCGGTCACCACGTTCTCTCCTCTTCAACAAGAGAGTATCCTTCGTTTCAATTTTCAGCTTAATCTATGAAGTTTGGCCAACAGTTATCTGTATGCAACCATGATGCTTGTTTGGAGTATTCAGAGCTGACAATCGCAGCAATCTCTGGTGCGAGAGTTCAAATACCAGTACCTCGATTATGATGGACTCAAGCGCGAACTCAAAAAGAGGCTGAAGGATGCTGACGGTGTGTGGACAGAAGAGGCTGAGGCTGCTTTTGTGCAGATACTGGAAGGCGAGCTAGACAAAGTCTTCACATTTCAGAAGGTCAAGAGCAATGAAATCATACGCAGGATAGAGACTGTGGATCGTGAGGTCGCTCAGACCATAAAAGCGCTCGACTCGACCAACCCACCACCTCCAGTCGTGTTTGACACGCTCGAAGAAGAGGTTTCTGATGTCATTGCGGATGTCCACGACTTGTCAAAGTTCAACCAGCTCAATTACACTGGCTTCACGAAGATCATCAAAAAGCACGACAAACAGACAGGCTGGCACCTCCGACCCATCTTTGCTGCCCGTCTGAACGCCAAGCCCTTTTACAAGACGAACTATGATTCGACAGTTATCCAAGTCTCGAAGCTTTACGACATGGTTCGCACCAGGGGAAATCCGACAGAAGGAGATTCGGCTGCTGGTGGTGGACAGCAAAACTTTGTTCGACAGACAACCAAATACTGGGTGCACCCTGATAACGTCACTGAACTAAAACTATACATTCTCAAGCACTTGCCAGTCCTCGTCTTTAATGCGAACAAAGAGTTTCAAGTCGAGGACTCCGCAATCTCGAGTATATATTATGATAACGATGACCTTGAGCTCTACCTGGGACGTTTGGAGAAATCTGAAGGTGCCGAGGCTATGCGACTCCGGTGGTATGGAGGAATGGGCAATAACACAATCTTTGTTGAGCGCAAGACGCATCGTGAAGACTGGACCGGCGAGAAATCAGTCAAGGCACGATTTCCAATCAAGGAGAAGAATGTCAATGCGTTCATGTCGGGAGAGTTCACTGTCGAAGATCTATTTGCGAAGGCTCGACAAGAGGGCAAGAAGAGCACACAGGAGATTGATGATCTTGCCAAGCTTGCTACCGAGGCGCAATATACCATCATCACCAAAAAGCTCAAACCCGTCGTGCGCTCATTCTATAATCGAACAGCATTCCAATTACCAGGCGACGCTCGTGTCAGAATTTCCTTGGATACCGAGCTGTCACTGATTAGAGAAGACGACTTTGATGGACGACAGGACAGGGCCGGCAAGAATTGGCGTCGGATGGATATCGGAGTCGACTGGCCATTCAAGCAAATTGCAGATACCGAGAAGGAGCTGTTCCCATATGCCGTGCTTGAAGTCAAATTACAGACCGCCATGGGACAAGAAGCGCCGATGTGGGTGAAAGATCTCGTTTCTTCACATCTCGTGGAAGCTGTGCCCAAATTCTCAAAATTCATTCACGGCGTGGCAAAACTTGTGCCAGAGAAGGTTAGCGTCGTACCATACTGGTACCCACAAATGCATGTCGACATACGCAAACCAGTGACGAAGAATTTTGGTATAGAGAGACCTGTGAATATGCAATCAGGCACTACGTCCGATGTAAACACAGATAGTCAATCGCAATCGGACTTCGATGGAAACACAATGGATGAAGAAGAGCGGCTGGCATTCCATGACAACGAGATTCGATCTCGTCTGTATGGAGCCGAGACCCCGAATCGGGATGACAACGATGATGAGGACGAATACATGCCGCTTATCTATCGCGAAGCACTACGTCGTCCCGAACAGGACAACATCAATGACAAGATTATAAAAAGATTCAAGGCGGTAAAGGACAAACTTCTTGGTGGTAGAGACACCTCAGCCGCAGAGCGAGGAGTCGATTCGCAGACTGGCGGCCGGGTCGCATACGTCACCGACTTTGTAGCACCGGTGGGCAAGCGCATCGCTGTTCCAGTTCGAATCGAGCCAAAGACCTACTTTGCGCTGGAGCGAACTTTCCTCTCGTATATGGAGTTTGCAATCCTCATCGGCACGATCGCCGGAGCCTTGCTGAACTTTGGCAAAGATTGGGTGACCATGTCTGCTGCATGGAGCTTCATGGCGGCGGCCATCTTGATCTTGTTCTACTCGCTCGGCATGTATATATGGAGAAGCTACAATATTCGTCTTCGCAGAGCTGTCCAATACGACGACAGGTTCGGGCCTTCAGCAGCCTGTGCTGTTCTGTTCGTCAGTTTTGCGATCAATGCATCGCTGCACTTTGCATATAAATAATGAACATAGCAGGAATTCACAAAAGGAGTCGGGAGTGAGTGGTTGCAAAAAGGCATTCTTGAGCGATCGAGGCATCAAATAGCGCTTTTTTACCATATCATAATATAGATGGAGTTGCACTTGCCGTCTTGGACACTTGCCAATTGGGAAACCGTATTGTTCTGATACTCGACATCTCGTCCGCCAAGAGATGATCACGGAGATCATTGGGCCCTGGGAGCTCAAACCTTGCACTGCTGACCTCCGCTGCATTACTTGCCCGTTCACCAGCGGTCTGGCCCAATTCCTGTCACATAGCTTGGCAACTCTTACTAGAGTACTTTCCGAGGACGTAGTGGGCGACAGGTGGACGACCTTGCTGAGGATCGATCAGCATGTCGTCTCATGTTGCATTCAGTGGCTATGCCACGCTCGTGCACGACATGGAGTCGCTGGATCTGTACCACGTTGCACCAAAGCAGGCCACCACAAACGCCAACATCAAGAACACAATCAAGAGTGTAACGCAAGCTTTCCCGTATACCTTGGTGGACTCGAAGCAGACGTGGAACAACTTTCTGGATAATCTCGTGCGGTATTTTGACTATACCCGCAAATTGGGCATCGAGCCACAACTCTGCCTGGATTGTGAAGGCCAAGACCTAGGATGTCACGGCGGTGGACTGGGTCTATTACAAATTGGATTCTGTGCTCAGTTGCCGGCAAAAAAAGTCAGAGCACAAGGTCGCACGACACAGTTGAAGGTGTATCTGATCGATGTCATCACGTTGCCGGAACAACTGCTGAAACAATTCTGGCATACATTAGCGTGCACGCACATCATCAAGATTGTGTGGGACGGCAAGATGGATGCTTGTGAGTTATACCAAGGGAGGTCACTGAATCTCAATCGCATCCTGGACCTGCAAGTCGTCGAGGTCCTGCACCGCATCGACGAGTCTGGTGGCACGACGCCTTTTACCGCAGTCAATCTCCAGGGACTGCGCAGACAGTCGCTTCCGTACTTGACGGAGACTCAGCGAGACGCCGTCAAGGCGATCGATGGCATCGTCAAGCAACAACACAGGAACCAAGAATCGCGACTTTGGTGTCGACGTCCACTGTCGCCCGTCATGCTAGAGTATGCCTCCCTCGACATCTTTTGCATCGCAGCCACACACGCAAACTTTATTCTAGAGGGCATCCTGCCCGTCGAGGACGGCAGTTATGAGAGCGAACACATCTTGACCGACCTCGAGGAAAAGTCGCTGAGATACTGCGAGTCCTTTCAGTACACGAGACGCAACCAGAAAGATAAATTTAACAACCACGGGTTCCTGCCCACAGGAATATTCGACGACCCATCACGACTCGATCGTGAAAAGACTATCGTCTGTAATGGTTGTCAGCGGGAGATTCTTGAGCGACACTTCCATCCATCAAATCTCTACACTTCCTGGGCCACTCTTTACTGTCCCGTCTGTCACCTGATTAGCAAGAGGACCCCGCGACGGTAGTCACTCTATCTTCACTTATAGCCTCCGTCGAGGCAATATTCTTCATTGTAGATATGCAGTTTTATGTAAAAATAACATTGATTATATAAAAGTCGTTGGTTATGATCGCCACGCGCTGCGCTATGATGTCGCTCGTTGTTACATTATTGTCGCGGCAGAGGCGCCCACAAGTCAGGACAGTGTTCCTCGGCCCAGGCGGCGACGCGCGACTTGACGTTACTGGTATTGTAGAGTGTGCTGAGCGCCCTGGGCCCGACGACCACGCCTCGACCATTACCGGATTCCTTGGCATCCTGGAGTGCGCGTTGGAGGACTTCGATGGCGTCTTCCGTGCCGACGAGTTTATTAAGCATCTCGACGTAACTGGCGTAATTATTGTCGTTGAAAGGGAACCGGGAGCGCTGGAGGGAGCGCCAGATGAGGATGCCTTTATTGGGTACGCGGCCGTAAGTGCATGCGTCGAGGACGATGCTGACGCTGGCTTGCGTTGGGCCTCGGCCGGAGCGGTAGATCTGGTCCCAGACGTCAAAGGTCAAGGAGGAGTGGACGTGCGCGTAGGCGTTCATCAAGGTGTTGAGGACGGGCGTGTGTTCGGAAATGGTCATGTCCATCTTCACGAATTGGTGGATGCGCCGGATCAGGTCATAGTCGCGCGTCTCCTTTGCACCCTGCAGCACGGAAATGTACATCTTGTCGTCTGGCTTGATGCTCGATTTCAGGAATTGCGAAAACATTTGACCCACCATCTTGGGCTCGTCCAGCTCAATCAGCCGCTGCATCACGCGGAAGCGGGAATCCGTCGTGTAGATGGGATCGTTCCAGAAGAGGTTCCGCAGCAGGACAAAGATATTCCAGACGCGCTTTGAGTCGGTCGCTTCAGGAAGTTGGTCGAGAATCGTCTCGATGACTTGTTCTGAATGCCAGTCTGATCGCTGACGAGACTTTCCCAGAATTTCTTCGAGCTTCACGTAATGCTTTCTCTCCATCATCTTTGGAATCAGGAATGCAAGTGACGTTGCAGTGATGGGAAAGGGCTCAATCTTTTCGAGAAGTTGTAGAATGTAGAGACACAGGGCATCATCCGACACTTTCGACATCATTTCCGCCGCGAGCAGGGTCTGCAACGCGAGTGGGTCGAGCATATCCGCATATCCGGCCATCTTGCTGGCTTCGAAGATTGCCTTGGCGCCATTTGTGTCGTTGCCCATGACCGATGCCGCTATGCGCAAGCTGAAAGTGTCGTTGGTTGGATAGATGCCGAGACTGCTAAAGGACGCCCACAGTCTCTCCACAATCAACCAGTTCTCAGACATGTTGGCGGCATACAGCATCGCATTGACGTGCGTCACATCGAGATCAATCTCGTGCTTCTCCTTCATCTCATGGATTTCTTCGTGAATAGCATCGATGCTGGCTTGATGGAAGACGACCCATGACAGGATCTTGGGATACACTTCTTCGGAGTGTTCGGCAAGATCGAGCCTGCGTATTTTCGCGAGCACCTCTTTGCCTCTCTGCGAAGCTGACGACGGGTCACTTGACTGCTTTTGCAGGTTCATGCAAGTCTCTAGCATGACGAGTCGACTCTGCCAGTCCGGAGCGACCTCGTATTGTGATGGCATTGCAGTATATAATTCTGCTGCATCGTCAAAGAGCTTGTTGCGATTCAGCAACTCAAGCTCGAGGTTGAGAATATGTACATCAGGCGAAAAGCTGTGCATGGACATGAAATCGCGCACTTTCAGAAAGCCAACCAAATCTCCGACGTCGCGATATGTCGTCAGCAGTGCCTTCCACAAGATGAGTGGTTGTTCGTGTGCTTGTGAAAGATCCAGGCAAAGGGTCATGGCTTCTCGATCCCGTTCCAACGATGCCAAAGCCCTCACGAGATCGATTGCCACAGGTCCGAGATCATTTAAGACGGCATTGGCGTCAGGATCCTGCCGCCTTGTTCGGTATAGATCATATAGCTTCGCGGCAACATCAGCGTGCTGCACAGAATCTGTGCGCAGCGCTATACGTAGTGTCGTCAGCAGGTCCTGGTCACTCAGCCAATCGCTCGTGCCCTGCGTCATATCCACCAATTGTGCCACCTTCATTGCTTGTGTAGTCGACATTTCTCCTCGCGCAGAGTATCGCTGGACAACATCCTCCCATACCTTTTTCCGTTCTTGCAACTCGTCGACAGGACCACGAAACCATTTGAATGCAAAGTGCTCGAAGCCTGTCGTGCTAAATTTCCGTACCGAGCTCTGGAGTGCCTCATGTCGAGGCCGTTCCTGGCGTGAGATGATACATACTGCCCGTGCGGAGTGAGGCGAGCTGCGACAGCCAAGAGATCTCAACGCAGCATTGCGGCGTCTCATATACGAAAGACAGACTCGAGCCTCACTTCCGCCTCGTCCAACTCATCAAGAAATGCAATGTATAAGTGTGATGCAAAAGTAGAAGTGAAGCTCGCAGCTGCACGGAAAAGGCGCGCGGCGGGAATCGTTCGGCAGACTTTGTATGCGGCTCCACAACCCTTCTTTTCCCTGCTTCAACGACCTTCAGCAGATGCATACGGTATGCATATACACCGAATGATATAAGTGATTGAGTCTGCCGTCAGAAATATCTCAAGTCTTGCCTGCCTCGAACCGGCCATAGAGATCTAGATCAATGGTATCAGATTTGTACAGGACGCCGACAAAGCGCAAAAGACCATCATATGAGGAATACGGTAGTGAAACAGACAGATCAACCAAGAATCCCGTAGTCAAGAAGCGAGTCGAGGATAACGGGCATGAGGATGTGCCTCAGGGAGACGACAGACATCAATTGAGCAAGCTATTTGGCGCTCTCGAGGCGACTCTGCTATCTTCTCGATCGGCGAACTCATTCCACTCCATTCAGCAGGCAGTGACTTCTTCTGCGCGGTACAATTTCGAGATGCGACATTTATCGCAAATGGTTGGCCTTTGGCCGAATTTATACGTCCTCGAGTCCAGCATGGCCCTGGTCGGCGACAGCCGAGTACCTTCCATCTCAATAGCTCTGCCATCACAGTCGGCAGCCCTCGTCACCACGAGCAGACGGCAGGAATTCGAGTGCCGACTGGCACGGTGGGATGGCACCCTCGGCGTCTTGCCAGAACTCAAGAGATTCACGCAAATCCCACTCAATACCGCAAAGATTGCATCTATCAAGAAACCCGTCGTTCCCATATCGTCTTCTTCATCCCCGACCAAACTGGGCTCGTCGTCCTCCTCTTCGCCCTCCGCAAGTGATCGACAATCCGCGCTGCTGGACAGGATACGTAATAAAGCGTCCGCGAAATCGCATCAACCCACACCCGCGGACCTCAAACAGGCCACCATCGATGCCCTGATTCCCAACGCCGTGTCCAGCATCAAAGTCTTGCTCGCCTCTCGCGGCCCAGCCATCGCCAACAAGTCGATGGGCATGACGGAACTGCGCGACAATCTCGCCACCAGTCTCGCACAACGCATCAGTCAGCCGGACATTGAACACTTGATCGAGACGCTCAGTCGGCGGCCCGAGTACGCGCACTGGTGCAGGATCGGACAGGTCGGCAACGTCAAGATTGTGCGCTTTGTCGGCGCGCCTCCCGGATCGACCACGAGGCAAGGCGAATTGTAGGTGTCTTTCAATTCTTGTCGAAAGTAGTTCAAAATTTTGTCCCAGAAGTAAAAGTGGTGCTTTCCGCGGCAGCAGCAGCACCAAACGTGTAGCACAGAGTAGGCACTTTGTACTGTAAAAGAAGTGTAATGTTACAGTACGATTTGTGTCTATATATTCTAACTATGTATAATTATATGTTTTGTATAACATTGTTGCTGCTTGACGATGCAATATTTGATGGCTCGTGCTGATATTCTTATGAACAAGATTTGCCCTCGTCCTGTATCACTTGTTGAACAGAGTTGACAATGTCCGCCGAGGGTCGCTTCATCAACAAGAAAACAGCATGGTCCATGTCAGGGCCTGACCACAACACGGTCTTCACATTTGGCGCATCTTTGTTTTGACGAATTACCTTGTCCCCTGATTGCAATTTGTCTGTTGTGTTGAAAGGAATCGTCTCGTTCGTGAGGTACTTGAACACACTTGGAATATCCACAATCATATCGTTCTCGCTGAGAAAAACTGTCATACCACACGATTCTGGCACTTCATCGAGCCATAAAATATTCTCAAACCAAAAGAAGCCTCGGCCGAGGAACCAAGCAATTCCAGGTTCATTGCTGACAAAGTACCAGTAGAGCCAGTGATTTGCAGTTTTCGGCTCTCGATGGAGAAAGTTGTATGCCACGTTTGGCAAGTGCAGTAGGAAACAGACTGGATCGATGAGAATGACGTTTTTACATAATTTTGGTTGCAAATGCAGAATCCAGCTTGCAACTACTGTTCCGAGCGAGTGACCAACAAAGAGAGCTTCTTTGTGACCATTTGAGTGAAGTAAATCTGCAACTGCCTTCACAAATTCCTCCTTCTGGGGCAACTTGTCCGTGAATTTCATGGTGACAGCGGGGAATTCGAGTAGATAAATCGATGAACGTGGATTCTCTTCCGAAATTTGCGTAATCATCTCTCGATAGACTTTAAGTCCTGCACCAATACCATGGATGAAGATAAAAGGTAATGTCTCGGGCGTATTCGAACCTGATTGAACGGCTGGTTTGTACCAGTAAGTCAACACTGATTTTGAAGGGCGTGATGGAAGTCCTATATATGGATAGACAATTCGATGACCGGATTCGCTTGAGGGAATGTAATGTCGCATTCCCAGGCTGTAGTACCTGCTCCATCCAAGAAAGTCATACAAGACTCCAACTCCCTAATGCTCGTTAGTGCAGATAGTGGATGTCGTGCCGGGGACTAACAAGGTATACGCATGCAGGTCTATGTACTGTTTTGACGGGATCTGCGTTGAGCCTGATACATTTGACCTTGTCGTTGTATCCGGGTGTGATAGAGAGACCCATAGCTTTCTCCCAGATGCTGATGTACCGATCAATCTCGTCAGATATCTCCTTCGGATGTTCTTTGGCGAATTCCTCCCGAGTATGTCGATTGAAAAATGCCCACAAGAGCCACTCTACCATATTGCCACGGTATATGTCTTCTGGACTGGCACCAAAGAACCATCCCGACAGAAAGCGTCGCGGTTCATCTACGGCCGCAATGACTCGATTGAACAAGCGCTCTCTTTCTTGCGCCGTGAGAGCGTCATCATAGTCGCTCGACTGCTTGATTAGTATTGCTCGGTAGCGCCAAAGGAGTTTCTTACAGTCTGATATTTTGCTGTCTTTGCTTGACTCCAGAAGAAGAACCAGACCTCGTTGAGTACGAAGACTCGTAATGCCCAAACAAGAATAGACGAGGAGAACCACTGAAATGAAGACCTACCAAGGACTGGGAATGATGACCGCAGCCAAGGCGACAGCAGCACGAGAGCGCAATAGAGGAAGGATGCCGGCGTCACTAGACGGAGCAGGAAGATTGATATCCGAATGAATATGTAGGCTTGTGTCGATTCACCAATCATGACGGGCGATAGAAACTAAATATCTCTGTTGTCGCACCAGGGTTGATGCGTTCGCCGCACAAGGAGAATAACTTGCATGGTGCGAAAGAGTGGTAGGAAGGCACCTTGCTAGCGGAACGTGACAGGAAGGATGAGATCGTATCTTGAGAAGCATGAAAAGACATCTCGTTGGGACTTGGCAGACTGGCTCGTGACGCATGTCGGCTGAGCTTCAATTGAGCGCAGCTCACATGCAGCTGAGCTCGCTAAAGCGGGTAGTCTGTGTGTGTCAGTGGCGCACAAATCGAGTCTGAGCGAGTCTGGCTGACATGTGATTGCTGTCTATACGTGTCTGGTGGTCCCATGGGCAGGGCTCGCGTACATGAGGTACTTGGATTGTACACCTGGGCATGCATTCATATCTATGGCTGCAGTAAATTTTCCAGCTGGACGTACAAATAGCCGTTGGGATACCCCTCCCCAGTTGTTCGCTCTTTTTGCACGAGCAACGCAATTCGACCATAAAAGTTAGCTAGTGATGAAAGTTGGAAGTATGCATCTTGCAAGGCTAGCTCCAGAGCTGTCTGCTGTCCCAGCTCATCTAGACCTGTGAGCAGGTCTTGCCAAAGCAGCTTGCAGATACACACACGCATGCTCAGGCCATGACAGACTTGCCTGCTGCTGGCATGGGACTATGATTTTGGAGGTAAGCAACAAGCACAATAAAGAGAGGCACATCTTCGCAGTGGATTATTGTTAATAATGCGGGATTCCTGTGACTCATCTGTTGATGTTTTGATCCGGACAGAGGCAGTGACAATTCACGCCTATCGTCCCAAATTGGTTGGCGGCCAGGTATGCCAGCACAAGCACGAAGAGACTGACTCCTACCAGAACATTATGTGACGTCAGACCTGCCATTGCTCGGCCTGCTGGACGATTGTTCGTAGTCAGTTGATCAATCAGAGATTCCAGCGCGGCGATTCCGTCGTCGATCAGAGACTGTGGTGCATCCATGAGAGACCTGCGTTCGGTGTCGCGTGGATCGGCGTATGCAGGCGGTGGAACAAGCATTCCCTGATGATCTTCTGAGATGCCGACAGATTCTTGACTCGGCTCGTCAGCACCGCTGGCACCCTCTGTATCTTGGTGGAGTACGGAATCATGAAAATAGTCTTGTAGAGAATTGTTTTGCAGAAAGTTTGTCGATCTCCTTCTCAACAGAGGTGGTTGCAAAGGAGGTCCAGAGACAGATGATATGACTGCACCTGCTCGATAGTGCGTGGGATTATTCAACATGTTCGGAGAAGGACTTGCGAGAGCATCTTGTCCTTCATGTATGGATTTCTCGAGGAGATAGGAGAGACGAGCGAAAGAACTATCTTGTTCATCCGAATCATCTTCGGAGGAAGACTCAGCCTTCCTAACATGAAACGAACTGTTGATGCCTTCTCCGTTGTCGAAGGTTGAGAGGTTTTTATGGTCCGATACAGCAGGCGCCTTACGAACTGTGTTACTTCGAGACCTCTTGATTCGATTTTGTGATGGTCTGTATGTTAGCACATGTGCATCGTTACTTGTTGTCCTTGATGATAGTGCTTCATCTTGTAACAAATCTCCGAGACGGTCCAATGTCTCGAGCAGTTCTTCCGTGGAAACTGCACGACTCTTTACGAAAGTCTTGATTTGTTCAATATAGTGACCAGCCGCGGTCGGATGTCCCGCGAAAGCAATTCTCATAGGTCGGGGGCTGACAAGAGGCATATCCACATTATTGAGCTCTTCTGCAGCGCTCATCAAGAAGAATACATTCGCTTTTCCTGACGTCTTCGCATGTCTTCATATGACCAGACAATTCTGATGCGAAACATCAATCCTCTGTCCACAGGCTGCAACTCTCAACGAGACGTCTCAAAGACTTAGGGCTCCAGCGAGGGGAACCATGTGGCATCGGGTCAACCGTATCGGCCCCTGCGTCTCTGCTGGAGTTCTTGATGACCGGCGATCGGGTTGAGGCGCCCCGATCAGAGGCTCAATGCGATTGATCCGTGGAGCAGATTCGCCGGCCCCGCATGATCGCTGTCGGTGTCCACCACTGCTGACGTCAGGACCAGGGCGTACAGGAAAGACCACGAGGCACTTTCGAAACAGTGCTAGCAGATTCTCATATATATCGAGTCAATGCTGGTGTTCACAAGAGCTGCAAACAGACGAGGAATACTGGGAATCGCAAAACACAGCATGTCTACATTCAGTGACAAGACATCTGCTCAGCCAGGCGAACAATTTGAACCGAGACAGACCAATGCTCAGGGCAGCGAAGACTGGACGCCAGACCCCTCCAAATCTATCAAACTGCCACCAAACCGTCAAGCTCTGATCGATGATATCTTGGCACTATACAGCTGTGATCCAACTGTGGAACGAGTCAAGCGCTATACGCCTGATTGTGTATATGACGACCAGTTTGTGTATGCATTACCCATGAGCGTATGGCATTGCCTAACGTGTATAGTTATGCAAATGACCGATATAAGATGGCTGGACAGGTACGCTAATTTGGACTTTATGGAGTCTTCAGCTTACCATGTAGTGGTTTGCCTTGCCCAAATTCTTTAAGGAGTCGAAGAATGAGAAATACGAAATCATCAAGAACGAGCCATACTTAATTCAATTCAAGAACGAACAGAGTTGGACATTCAAGCTTATACCAAAGACAGCAACTATCAATGCACTCGTCTCGTTGTCCCTTGATCCAGACACGGCTGATTCGGATTTCATTCAGGTCAAGTATCACAAGGATCAGGCAAATGATAAGGACTACTCACATCACGGCTTTGGCTTCAAGTTCAAGGTGCGTAGCAGCGACAGAGAACATCAGGCTTAGGTACTAATCATTGCAGAAATGGCAAGCTGATCATGTCAGCGACTGGATGTCGGACGAGAGGGTGACTCAATTCAAGCAAGACAGCGGAAAGATCAATCCAGATTATAAGGAGCCCGTCAGAGTTTACAAGGACGGTACAGATGTGGATGGTACACAATCTTGAAACCAGCTTATATATGACACAAACGTAATGAAGAGAACACTTGGAATGCTGCCTGTGGTGAGTCTCGTAGTGATGAATCAGTGATGGTTGTGTAGCCATGACATGTCTATACATAATGTGCTGGTACACATGTATAGACAGCATTGTAAACGCCGGTTCGTGCTCCCATGGTCTCTCCACTGAGAACAATGTACCGGACAATGGCGATCTACCATACTTCCATTGCTGAGTTCTTGCTGATCATGACTGCAAGCTGTTGGTCTGGCCAAGCTGATGGGCCTGTAATCTTTAACCATCTCTTCCCTTGAGCCTTCACAGTGCTTTTGCTTATTATATTTTGACAGACATATATACGATGAACATGCTTCACTCCCTGGGAAGTTCATTCTGCATCTTATCCACAAAGTACTGACCTTGTTAGCGAGACAAATCGCTGAGAAAGAGACAACTGAAGATCATCGCCAACACAGCAGAGTCAGCTTTCACCACAGCGCAAGGTCGCTCCATAAGTCCATCAAAGACGCTATCGAGCATGACGGAGCTCGAAGCGAATCTACTGAGCAAGACAACTGCTAGCCTGTCTTGTCAATCAAGATGTGCGTCTGATGACGGTCCCCCGCTGTCTGTGCCAATGAATGGTATGTACCTTGCTTGCAAGGATGACAATCACCTGAGCACGCAGATCATTTGAGCAACGGACCTCAAAAATCCTCAACACAAGAACTCTGGCGGAACAGTCACGCAGAGTCAAATTTCATGCAGACTCCTTTCATGCCATCGAAGTATGTTCCATTCGAGGAAGCGTTTGTGCACGTACCGAACTACTCGGCCAAGTGTCAAGAAGCCACAGAGGTTGCAACTTTAGCTTTTGCAACAAACTTGGTGAACGAAGTTCGTGTCCGGGAAACCCTTCGTGAAAGAATGATGAGGCGTAGACAAGAGAACGACGTCATGGACCTCCATACGAATTGTGTTAATAGAACGCAAGTCTGTCCTGCACATACAGAGGTCAGATGTGATGATCAAGTTGCGCCCAAAAACGCAGGAGACCGCGTAGAACGTAAGGACGAATTGCCGACAAGTGGACCATATCTGCGAGCACACTGCACAAATTCGAAAAACTCAATCTCTTCGACTGAGACCTTTACCGAGGCATACCGAGAGGCGAACCTATGGTTGGAGCTTGAAGAGGTGAGTCCTGACAGAATCCTGGTCCATTATTGACATATGAGACTGCACAGCGACTGAACATGGTGCTCAAGCATCAAGAAGAAGCTGTTTCTACAGCGCAGCTGCACACAATTGAGCAGCCGGCTAGGGAGCAACCTAAAGATGAATTGACTGTCGAAGCATTGGGGTCTGATTGCTATGGATTGCCAGCACAGAGAGGCGGTGCCTATTTTGCTGAGGGTCTTCCTGAAGACAAACGTATGTCAGCTGTTTCGGGTCTGAATCGAGCAGATCTGTACAATGATGCAAGCTCGTCGCACTCATGCTGCAGTCCTGGCCCGCCAGCTTATAGTTCTGGCCAGGAGTCTGTGCTAGAACGACATACAGTTTCTACTTCGCAATCGTCCTTTGACGCACAAAACATGGATGACTTGAAGACAAGACCTGACTCATCAACCAGCTCTGAATACCAAGATATTCAGTCACCTTCCTCTCTTGACCTTGTAAGCTCAAAGATCAATATAAATCATGAATGGACACGTCTCCTTCAAGCACCAGATGTGTGATTTGTCATTCATACATCTTCGCAACAGAGGACATGGACAGACAAGTCTAGAGGCGCAGATTAAGAAAGCGTTGATGCGAAAAATGGCCCAAAGAGACCGGGAATTGGGCCACACCACAGATTTTTGACTCAGAATCCATCATTTCAGATTGTAGAAGTAGAAGTTGTACCATGGAGCGGTTCCCTTGGCGCCTTGACTTGAGCGTCTATGCCTTGCCAATCGCAACCATTTCTGACTTGCCGAATGCGACGCAGATCTGCTCAAGCTTTGCACACGCGTTTCGCTGCTTGTGGATCGACGAGGTGGTGCGCACGGCTCGCTGTGGTAGGGAAGAAACGCATGTGGCGGCAAGAAGGACCTAGATTTCAAAATTCTGAACGATCGATCGCCCCTGCCTCGAACAAACTGCAATCCTCGAACACAAGGCAATGGCAGTCGGAAAACTTTGCCGGCCCCTCTGAATGACATGCCTGCAGGTATCTCATGAACACAACACGCACGTTCTCAGACATAGCGACATCTGTTATCAGTCGACAGGTAGTGGCTAGAACCTTGCTGCAAAACGCATGCTGCAAGTGCTCGGGCCAGACAGGCACTGCCACAGCCTGGGGTCCGGACAGCAGGGGATTTATGCAGCACCACCCCAAGTGTCACGATGAGAAGGGGGCCCAGATGCCCGGACAGTGTGACATGCGATGATGACACGCGGCATTTTCTGGGACGGTCGACAGGAGCAACTCAACATGTGCCCTTCAGAATTTTGACAAACAGGATTTGGGAGGAAGGAGCTACTCAGATTTTAACCACGTAATGGTTGACAAATAGAGCTGATCTGAATGTGCACCGGTACGATCTTCCCTTGTGCAGCCATGTCTTGGTCATTGGATTAGACAAATGGATCGAGTGGCAACGCAGAATCTGGATACAATTATGATGCTCACACAGGCCGCACAGAGGAGCAGCAGCAGCAGCAGCAGCAGCAGCGTGTTTCCCTCGCAAACCTGCCAAGATTATGTGTCTTGAGGCGGTTCGGAGCATTCACCGTCTCCGTGGGCTGGGTAAGACGGCGCTGAAGCCTTCGCACAACGTTCTTGATTGGGTAGTAGGCGAGGTGGTGCCGGATAATTGGACTCCACTCCACCACCACCACCACCGCTTGTCAGTAACTTTTGCAATGACAGCAGCAGCTCACAAGCAGTTTTATGGGAAATAGACGCGAAGGCTTGGACCCAAGCCCGCGGGGGCGGAACAGCACTCCGGAAGGTTGACCTCATGGGTCAAAAACAACATCATTTGGTGTAGTGGGAAATAGACATGTCACCAGACACTGGTCTTGACGTTCCTGAGGTTTGAGGGGAGGCCACGCACCCAGCAAGCAGGCTCAACTTGCAGCACACTAGCAAGAAGCCTATCATGGTTCAGTCCATCAATCCGACATCTAACCAAGGTCAAGGATTCCCAAGGTCTTGGCATGGTATATATATGCAGCTGGCGAGAGCCAGGCCGTGTATGGTGAGCGCAAGAGGAAAGCGAATTCGAAGTCCATTCTGGAAGGGAGGAGCACCCCCATCTGACCGGCCTTAGTGGGAAAAAACCTTGGAAGCAAAAAGGCGGCATAAGAACCTTGGAAAGGCAAAATAACACGGACCGCAACCTGATTGGACGCACGGGCCGAGCATCTGCAGAACCGAACGAGTGGCTGGGAACCATCTGCAGGCCGCGACCGACTTGCACGGCCCCCCGGTTCTAGGCCAATCGCGCATCGCGTATTCCAGTCCTGATCCTGCCATATCCGGTCGAGATAACATGCAGATTGTGTGTCACATTCAGCCTCCCACGACCAAAGAGTGCTCACGTAACCGCAGAAATAGAGTTGAGCTCGGGTCTCTTGACGCACGGTCTGTGCTTCGAGAGGATCCTGTCCGATATATGAGTTCAACGAACCGCCCGCGACTTTGACTCGTCAATACCACAACCTACTGCTCACGGTCCTTCTCTTGCATTTCCTTCTCTTGTTCACTCTCGTTCACTCACAATATTCCGATCGCCATAAGCTGCAACATTGTTGGACGAGTGTTGAATCGCCTTTTGACAACATCAGCATTAGATGGTGCTCTCTGAATCATTCTTCAATCATAAAAAGGTTGGCAATACTCCAGCACTACAATCACCTTTGGACGAGGATTCCTCGTGGACATCTCCTGCTACGGAAGACACTGCGACCATGCCCGGCACTCCGACAGACTTGGAAGACGACGCTGTCATCTTGACGAGCACCGAAGTCTCACCAATGAGAGAAACCTTTAGCACCATCCGCCAACGCGAGATACAAGCGGAAGCGGCCAACACCCTCATGTACCAAAAGCCACCATTCAGACGTCGCAGCAGTGTCAAACCGAGGCCCGACTCGCCGTTGGAGCACAACAAGCGCAACTCAATTACGTCTCTGCTGCCGTGGTCTTGTCCCGTGCCGACACGAAAGATCAGTGTTTCCTCGACCGCGAGTCGTCCGGGCGTGCGTCGTGCATCTACGGTGCAATTGGCAGGTGAGTCGAACGGCGGCGAGGGGGTGGACCCATTCTTGAAGGTCAAGCGACGGCCAAGCCAGTTGAGCATCCGCATGCGTCGGGAAAGCGTGGCGGAGAAGACCAAGATTCACGAGACGCTGCTGGCGAGTCCGAAATTGAGTCCTCGGAGCGTGAAGGACCTGCGATCGCCAATGTCGGCGCTGACGATCGAGAGTCACTGGAGTCCATCGGACAGCAGCGACCCGGAGGGTGACGATGCGCCGGCGCAGTACTCGACTGCGCGCCGGGTGAGTCGCACGGACTCGGCCGCGATGCCGCCCATCTTCTTGCGGGCGAGCAGGGTGACCAAGGAGGACCTGCAGGCGCGTCGGGCGAGCAACTTTTCGCACCTCTCACGCGTGAGCCAACAGTCGCGCACTTCCCTATTACAGGCGCCGACGCCAAACACTTCGGCCGGTGCGGCGACGGCTGAAAAGACGGAGCTGGTGCGTCTGGTGACGGCGCTGCAGGCGACGCACCTGGACGAGACGCGACGACTGAATGAAATCATCGCGACCCTCTCCACCAAAGTGGCCGCCCTCGAGCGCGACCTGCTCTACAATTCCACCACGCCGACGCCGTCCAGCAGCACGCCCTCACCCATGAACGCTACGTTTCCGCCCACCGCATACCTCGCCAGTCCGCGGGGGTCCGAAGTCAGGTGGCGAACCACCGCCGCGTATCGACTCGACCGTGAGAACCCCAATGGACCTGCCAGCATCAATCCCTTTGACGCTATACGCAGCGAGTCGCCCCATGGAGGTATGAGACGCATGAGTGCCATGTCATCGTCCCCGCGAACAGCTGCCATGGGATATATATAACTCATCCATTAATAAAAAACTTCAAAGCGAGAGAAAAATGGGTAATATAATATTTTGTATTTCTAGACCTTTTCAGGAAAAAATCATTATACCAAACCATCCTGTACCAAAAATGAAATCATGGAATCTCGTTGATGTCGGTGACGGGCAGGATTTCCGTCTGATTGATGTCGGCGCGGTACGTCCGACTGAGTTCATAGGCGAGCTTGCGGCACCGATTGATGCTGCCGAGGGGACGATGGTCGACGAGTCCGCGCCACGGGTCGAGACTCATGCGGTCCTCCCAAAAGACGCGTCGGGCATGACTGAATGCCTCCTGTCCCGCGGGGATGGTGAGTGTGGCCACGCGCTGGAACGGTGTCGCGGTGCGTGACCATTCGACGCCCGCGTCCTCTACGGGCTGTGCGGATGGGTCCACCTGTAATTGCACCATCACGTCGTATACGGTTTCGCGGGTGGCAAAGTGGTGCGCCAAGAGTTCCTGGAGACGGTAATCCGGATCCTCGGCGGCGATCTTTTGGGAGGCCAAGGCGCGTTGTGTTTCTGTGGCCGGGAAGAGGGCGAGTTTCGCGACGTGGTCGCCGTACCTGAACGCCGACTGGGTGTGCATCTCGTGCGCGACGATATTCTCGTTGGGCAGCTGCGAGGGCGCCAGCTGTAATGTGGCATCGCTGCGTTTCGCGAGTTGACGCTTCAGACCCGCGTCGTCGTCCCAGTACTGCGACCGCAAGGTCTCAATCTCCAAATACGTGTCCACGTTGCGCAGTTCCAGCACGGGCGCATTATTGAACGTCCAATCGTGCGTCGAGTACTGCTGTTCCCCGCCATCGCCCAACTTTTCACCGGGCACACCAAACACGCGCAGTCCTATCCCCCGAGGAGCGTTGACTTTATCGTCCAGAATCTTGAACGGTTCGCTGGCGTACCGCATAGCCACGTCGTAAGTGACTGATGGTCGGGAAAACATGCCCTGCGCCAACCAAGCCGGTAAATCCGGCAACACCGTCATCGTGCCCTTGACCAGTGCCTGCGTCTTGAGATGGGTGCCTCGAAACGCATGGCGATGCAGATGAAAGTTGCGGCGCTGATTGTCGTTGATCAGACCACAAATCTTGCGCGTTTTGGCTTCCTCGTTGTCCGTGGGAGTCTCGGTCGCCTCGGCCGAGTATCGCGTATACTCTAGCGTCGCGGGATCGGGTGGCGAACCGAGGGCCTGGTCGATTGCGTCAGTTCTTTGCATTCTCGTCTCGATCGGAGCAGTCAAGACTTACCCCAGTCACGGTCTCCACTGCGTTCTTGATAGTCTCCATAGTGTCAACCGCTAGTCGCGTTGATGTGCGAGATCTATGTCAAGAAATCAATAGTGTCGAGGCAAGTCGTTGAAGTACGTCTCGCATCTGCAAAGAATCCCCCGACACTCTGGGTCCGCGTTTGTGGAGATGCAGCCAATCACGTCATTCGCCGCCTTAAGCCCGGACGCACAAATCTCATCTCATCTGTTCATCGCAGATCTTGATTCAACTTTTATTCATAAGTCCTGGTCATTATATCTTCCCGTCTACATATCTATTTCTGAATGTCCCCGTCTCTATTCATCATCTCGCCACTGATGGCCTCGAATATTTGTACACCGCTCGTGGCCGCATAACTAATTTTTGTGCCTGCGGCCACGAAAAAGACGTGACCTTCATTCAACTCCACGTCCCCGCGTTCCGAGGCCTTTTCAAAGGACAACAGGGCCGACCCTTTGGTGCTGATCAAGATTCCAGGGCCGTCCACGCCCTGTATGATCTCCTTCTCTCCGGCCTCGAGCTCCGTCTTGAGGATCGAGAATTCCTCAATTGGCGGATCATAGACGATCGTCTTGCCCGAGGACGCCTTGCCGTACTTTTCCGAGTGGACGTGATGATCGTCGATGGGTGCCTGATCATATCGGATGAGACGCAAAAAGTCCTCTTTCGCACGCTCCTCCTTGGGCATGAAACCGGCGTTGATGACGTTGTCCGAGTTGGCCATGCACTCAATCATGTCGCCCGTGAACCATGCGTGAATGCCATTCTCCTTGACGTACGCCGCCTCGCCCGGCTTCAGGACAAAGTAGTTCATGAGAAAGACGACGATAAATGCTCCGGCATCGCCTGGGTACATTTCATTCGCACGCCTCAGCAAGTCCTTTTCCTGTGAAAACTTGGCGAGAGTGGAGGACGACATGAGTTTTTCATATGCGGACGTCGAGTCTGCCATGTTGAAGCAGACGGACAGAATCTTCTTCAGTTCTTCCGTCTGCGTCTCTTTGCTCGCACTCTCGGGTATTTCTCGAACCCCAAAAATCTCGACCAATTCAGGAATCTTGGACAAGAGGTTGTTAATGTCCTTCGGAGGCCTGAACCCAGCAAAGATTTCGCAGTCTTTCACGGCCAGTGCAATTTCCGGCTTGTGATTCGTGTCCTTGAATTCATCTGGGTTCTCCTTGTGTAACTGTGCCGCAGCCTTTTTATCCGGATGAATTTGCAATTGTAGTGCCTTGCGTGCCGTCAGAATCTTGAAGAGGAACGGCACACTCGTGTCGCCCTTGAACTTTTCGAGCATGGCCTTGCCCATAAAGTACTCCGGGTCGGTATCGATGTGCTTCTGGAGTGGCGTGCCGTCCTGCAGGCTTGCCGGACCATTCTCATGCGATCCCATCCATAATTCAGCATATTGTTTCTGCCTCAGTCAACATCTAGCCACGAGAACCTTGCTGTGCTCGCACCTTTTCATCTAACGTAAAGTCGTGGGATTGTGATTTATGTGCCAATTGTGCCGCCAGACCATCGAGACCGGTCTTGCCTGTGGGATAGTTTTGCAGCTTGCACTTGAGCTCGAATACAGGAGTCGGCATGTTCTGTGAAGATCTAACGCTATCTGCCAGTAAGGTCAAAGTAGAGTTGACATATATATATCGAAAAGACTTAAGCTTGGCTATCGCAGCAGCAAAACTACTAATTATTGCGATGACGGCATCCAAGCAACGGGCGATCGCCAGCCACGGAGGCGCCGCCGCCTTCATCTCCGCCCGCAAATTCGCGCATCTGCTCAACTCTTCCATCTCGTGACATTAATATTCTACTACAGCGTTGTTATCTAGCAACTGGCTATAGCTGGGTCATTTATAGCTGTTTCGCTGAGCATAGAAAGTGCTAGACTGCAGTCTCAGCGGGGTCATCTAAGAAGCGACATCTCTACAAAATGGAAGGGGGCATCATAAAGACGGCCAACTTGATGCGTTCGTCACCGACCTTGTCCCTGCCGCACGCATCCCCGAAACAAGCAAATGCGGAATTGCTAGACGCCATCAAGCACACCCTACAGAACCCGCGGGACACGATGAATGGATTGACGGACGAGAGGACAGAGTATGAAATCACGAGCAAACTGTTCTTCCTGCCCAATGCACCGTCATCGACGGCCGCGGCACGCATCGAGTACATGGACGAGGCGGTCCGACACGTCCAATCCTCCTTGGGGATCCACCGCATCGATCTCCTCATCATGTCGTTTCCCGATATCGTGCTCGACGCCGACGACGACACGGACGAGTTTAGTGATGCCGAGCTCGAGCCCATCCTGGAAGTCTACCGCGCCGCCGTCACACGTTTCGTCCAGACCGGCACCGTGGGCGGCCTCGGTGTCGCGGAATTCAGCGCCGTCAAACTCCGACAACTCTGCCGTCGCCTCACCACTCCTTCTTCCTCCACAGACGGCGACGAGGCAAGCGGGACGACCGGGACGATACCGGCGGTGAATCAAATCAACCTGAAAGACTGCTGCGTCACGCCGCGAGACTTGATTGTCTACGCCAAGGAAATGGGCATCAAACTCTTCACCCACGGCGACGCCCGCGACATGCTCCCCACGCAATCCTTGTATCGCGTCCTCCATCGAGACTCTAATCTTCCTCCTTCTGTCGGCACTTCTCTACCACGTGCCGACAATGACGACCATGGAAACGACACGGAGGGAAGGAGGCCAAAGTGGGTGTGCAAGTATACCGCCGTCGCATCCACCCGCGGCGTCGTCGAGAATAAAGGGTACATCGTCGCAATGGCCGACGAGTGAGCATATCTATCCACTTTCACCATTTCTTCGTCGAATGATTAAAATCCGGGGCAACCAAAGGTGCAGGGGAAATTTCAATAACGATATGTACATATAATGAATGGCATCTATGAGATTTTTCGGGCATGAATTTTGTAATTTGCCTGCCCACGAAATGCGTTTTACAATGTCCAGGACCCCGGCGTGTCCCGGGACCTCTATATACGTCTATATAATCCCAGTGATGAACGACCCCCAAGTGCTTCACGAGCTGCGGCTCTCCTCCAGGACAATCTCGGAATGAACTGTCGCAGATCTCGGCATTACAGTACCCTCAGTACCCTTGAGGATGTTATAGCACCCAGTTGAGGACAAGTATCGATGAATTTGCCATCACTGACGACATGTTCCATGTCTCTTGGTCAATCTTGCATAGGTAGCCAACGACCAATGCTGTTTACTGCCACAACTTTTTCCGCCTGCTTGATCATCAAAGTGAGCTGGAAGTCGCGGTGCATCCGAAAAGAATTGTCGATTGCATTTGTGTTTGCTCGAAACGGTTCTGTCCAACGGAGATGCACTGTATCCATCCATAACCCAGGTAGCATATACCTGACACGGCGCAGTGCACGGTCGAGACCGAACGATTGACTTGACAGGTCGATGCGGAAGGTACTGCCTCTCCCCCTTTTGATGGCGGAATGAATCAGCATAGACAATGAAGCGAGAATGAAGGGATCATGGGACCCTCTCAGCCGAATCGACCACTTCTTTGGTCCTGAATCAACGCGAGTTCCGGACAATAGTGCAAGAGTCGTGTCATGGCCGCCTCCCTCGTCTCCTCAATCTCGTCGGATTCCCAGAGCCCGAATCCGCCGGCGCCCGTGTGGACACCCAGGGGCCGGAGCACGGCACCGGCCTCAATCACACTGAACGCATTTTGATCGCGATTGTCGCGTTCCGGCCACCGCGCTTCCGCGCCCAGAGCACGATCGATCGCAGTCATGAACCAGTAGTCCTCCGCATTCGCATGCAAAGTACCAAAGTCACCGTTCCAGTCCTCCCTGACGTATTCCGGGTCGGAAGTCAACCTCAGCATCGTACTGATCTTGCGGATCCCGAAACCGCCGTTGCCACCATGTCCGCGGCTTAGCGTCCAGTAAGTGGGCCCACCGACCCAGTCGTACCCGAGCCAGTCGTCGACGGTCTGTTTGGATGCTGCACAGAGTGTGGCATCGCTCTGGAAGAAGAACATCCATTCTGCTTCGGGATGAAACTGCTGGTAGAACCACGGTTTCGTGAGGAATCGAGACAGGTACTCGCCGCTGTGGATGTCCACATGACTTGGCAATAGCGTTATGTTTAGGCGTCCCGACTGAACATGTTGAGACAGGGCGGCGGAGTTTGTGAGGTGCGAATAGTTGTCTTCGGAGCACCACACCACAAACGGCCAGTCCATCGGCACGATGGAGAGGTAGGAGACGAGCAAGGGTATCAGAATGGGTGACATGCGCGGCTCCAAGATGGTCGCGACCTTTGTGTAATTCAGCGGCATCACCACCTTGGCGGCTGCTGAGGATGTCTGATCGAAAAGGTAGTCTCCCGCAGCCGCCGTGGCCATAGAGAACGAGACACCGTTGATGGATATCAGAGCGACAATCAGCGCTGCAGCCATGGTAAGGAGCAGGAATCGAGCGTGTGCGCGGGCGATGGCCAGCAAGGAAGTCGTTCGACTTGCCATTGTCGACCGGCCATGTGCGCTGCTGCCGTCCAGAAAGTGGCCGCGCTCGGCGACAGCATCGCTATCGTGCAACGACTGCAACGAACTGGACGACTCCAGTGAGCGCAGGTTGGTCATCCCTGGATATACCTTGATCGCTCGGAGCAACTAACGTCCCACCGCTTGTTCAAGTCAGAACACAAGGGACGGCGGATGCAGAATAGAATCGGAGCTTGTGTTTTTTTTTTCCTGCTGTGCCGGGCGTGGGATAGCTATAGATTCATAGATATGCATGTCCATGCACATATCGTCCAGAAGGAGAAAACAACACGGGATGAGTCGCAGCGCCAAGACGAGATGAACGCTTTCTGATTGGCCGACGGCCGCAATCAAGGGCGCGCCCACCTTGTTGGGAGGAGCCCCCTGAAGTTCCCAGCCTCAGCCTCAGCCTCTCCGCGGGCACACATATAACAGTATAGCTGTAGCAGGAGCCAGTTGACCTTGCGACATTGTCATGGGCGGTACTCCTTGCCCTTTTCCATGGTTGCGAGTCTGGTTCATTACACTGCTGCTGCCGCTGGGGCCGCTGTCGCATACCCATACATATATATAGCTATAGATATAGATGCAGATGTCGATGTAGATATATGCTGCCAGAATTTGCGCGGCACGTGCACAACTTGAGCAGATCTAGATCTAGATCTGGAGATCACGTATACCCGGGTCCCCTTGCTGTCTGCAGCAGCTAGCTATATGAGCCAGCTAGCGCGATACAGCAGAGGCCATACCTGACTAGTGCTCGCCCTCCTGCTCCTGCTCCTGCTTCTGCTTCTGTAGTGTCAGCACGGAGGCTTGCAGTCAGCGACTGACTGACTGACTGACTGACTGACTGACTGACTGACTGACTGACTGACTGACTGACTGACTGACTGACTGACTGACTGGTCGACCATGTCGATCGAACATACAGCCCTGGAACGTCTTCCTCGAGGACTCACCTCTGGAGCCTTCCAGGTTGTTTAGATCACCCAGGAGGAGCGGCATTGCTCAGCGTTGGCGGAGGTCGCGGCTGCGGGGCGGCTGAGGGAAAGACGTCTGCACGCTGCACGTTTGCCCGCTTGTGCATGCCGATGAAGTAGACCTCCACGGACTCCTTTCGCGAGGAGTCTGGCTTCATGACGTGCACCGTCCTGAAGGCCGTCTTCATCTTGTCCTTGAGCTCGTTCGCCTCCCCACCGTTGAACACCTTGCACACAAAGTGACCTCCAGACTTGAGCGACTCCACGCAGAAGAGCAGGGCACATTCACAGAGGTCCTGTTTGATCATTTAGTCTCTGCACCCGTGACATGGAGAGAAGCACTCACGATGGACGCTCCGTGATCTGCAACTTTCAATCCCGTAGTGTTGGACATCCTAAAATGAGACGTGGTCAGATGTAGTTTACTTTGTGCCCCGACAAGGGGAAAGGGTGCGCACATGTCAGAGAGGACGATATTGACCAGCTTTGGCTTTGTCTTTTCAATCTCCTGCATGATCTCGGCCTCGTTAAACACTGCGTCCTCTGCCGTCACTCGCTTCTCCAGGTCGATATAAGACTCTGGCTCAAGCAGACTCTTCTCCGTCACCTCATTCTCCTTGTCTTCTGCGTCGGAGGGAGCCTTCAAAGGAATCCGGCGGCCTCTGTCCGGATCGGACAAATACTGTAATATAGCCATATGAGTTCTCTTACTCATGAAGTTTGCCTGCATCGCCGCGACCCCTTTTGGAGGCGTCGCAGGAAGTATGTCGATGCCCAAGACACGACCACGAGAGCCAACATGAGACAGAGCGACCTGAGACCAGGCTCCAGGCGCAAAACCGAGATCCACTACGGTTTGACCTTTTTTGAAGATCTTGTATCTCTCATTGATTTCCATCAACTTGAAGGCCGATCGAGCCCGTAATTGATTCGCCTTAGCTTCCTTTGTGACGGGGTCTTTGTTTTGTCGTGCCAGCCATCGACTTGACGAGGCTGTACTTTTCTGTCGTGTCGTGCCAAGCAGGACTGCGTTTGGCACTTCCCTGAAAAGGCTTACCCACCGCCCAACATTACGCAGCATTACGTCCATTTCGGGTATCAGCAAGTGACCACAGTGAAAGTACGTCGTCCGGCGAAGATGATTGTACAGGTACAAAGACCAGTGAACTCTATGTTGTCATACAGGTGGTGTTCATTATCGCGCGTCCATGCTCAAGAGTACTTAGTGTCTGTCTGGTCTCATGGTCCCACTGTGCAAACACACAAACAATCCATAGCTGTTATTACCATCTTCGCTGGCACCATTGAAGACATTGATCTACAACCATGATTCATGCCCTGTTCCATCTCATCGACATGAGAACCATATTCAAAGTTGAGCACTTGTTGCGCGGATGTGGAGGAGCGACGTTACGGTAGCATCGCGATTGCGGAAAATCCGAACAAAGCCACGTGAGTGCCGCGGAACGTGAATTGGAACACCGCGAACCTCAAGCTGGAGACGGTAGATCTCATGCTGCACAGTGGAGGTTTATGGTCTACACACAGCAGCTGTGCGTACTTTGTGTTGTATCATTCGTACACTAGCTCGTATTGTCTAGTGACTCGTCTACGATGAGTCCTTAAATCAACAACATTGCACATTGTGAATCAATCTAAACTACAAACATAACGCAAAGCCGGACACGATAGAACACGACAGCCTACTACTGTGACAAGCATGAAGATTGTGACTCTCCTCCTTGCTGTCTTTACAGCAGTTTTGTCTGCCTCAAAGCCAAATGTCAGAATAGGAAGTCAGGGAATCGTGCAGCTCGACGACCAATCGTTCTCAGAATTGACAAAAGTACCAAGAGAACACTATGCTGTGGTGCTTTTGACCGCGTTGGGCAGCCAGTTCAATTGTGTTTTCTGCAAGCAATTTGATCCGGAATACACCTTGCTTGCAAGCTCCTGGCAAAAGTCCTCAGCAAGAAAGCAGATGCCTGAGGTCTACTTTGGACATCTAGATTTTCAGAACGGACAAAACACATTTCGATCTCTGCAGCTGGTCTCAGCTCCGAATCTCTGGGTTTACCCACCAACCATTGACGAAAACGGTGAGCCTCTGAGTGGTGATCCAATACGATACGACTTCACAAACTCACCGACCGGAGAAGCTGCAGCAGCTTTCATAAGTCGCAGTATTGGACGGGACTTTGTCATAAAGAGGCCATTTGACTACGTCAAGTTTGCAAGATTCACTTTGACTATTGGAGCTTTCATCTCTTTTATTGGATTCCTCTATCGAGTCGCCGGATTCGTGTTTTTGAACAAGAACTTTTGGGCACTGATATCCATTTTACTCATACTAGTGTTCAATGCAGGCTACATGTTCACGCAAATCCGTGGTTCACCATATTCTCGTGGAGATGGCTACATTGCAGGCGGTTTCCAAGATCAGTTTGGAGCAGAAACTCAGATCGTGGCTGCTATCTGTAAGCACTCAGATTTCATGCAAATCGGCCGACTAATCAGTATAGATGGCCTTCTAGCGTTCTCAGTTGTCATACTTGCAATCTCTGTGCCCAGGATCAAGAATTCGCAGACTCAGACCTTATTAATTGCTGTATGGGTCGTGGTACAGGTCTTCGTCTTTAGCTTCCTCATGCAGCTTTTCAGGCAGAAGAATGGTGGTTATCCTTTCAAGCTGCTACTGTAATTGATTCTACTCTATAGTAAACATTGAAGTAGTATTGAATGATTCCTCCCAGAAGTGAACCTGTGCACTCGGTCAATCTACAGAGTAACATTAGTAGTAATGCTCTCTGCAGGCTTGCGATTCCATGGTCGGACCTAATTGTCGTTGTGGAGTATCTCACTTTTACTCCACAAATTTGAGCGGGATTCCAAATTGCCGCGACACGACTCACAGCCTTGGACCACTACGGTACCTACATGTAGATGTCCGCAATGCGACCCGTGTAGTCCTTGAGCCTGGTGCGCTAGTTGGACCACTGGAGACGTTTCGAGGTCAGGGACTCTTGTCCATCCTGTTTCATACGCTCCTTCGACATACAAGACCAGTCTATTGAGTCTGAGCTGGTGTATCTACACTTGTGGCGGCTCTGGTGCAGTGAATTGCGTAGACATCTGTGATGGCCTCAAGAGCCATCTTGATCTCGAAACAGCACGAATACCTCAGCGGTCTCATACGACTACAGTATCGTCGTGCGTCGGCCAGTGCACGGCAGGATGCTTCCCAAACTGGTCACAATATAAATCATATTCCACAAGCTGCGAATCACGGCATTCGCTCGCTACAGCCACGAGCCTTGAAATCTAGTCTAGATCAGTACATTATCGGACAAGAGAGTGCAAAGAGGGTGCTTTCCGTGGCTGTCTTCAACCACAGTGTTCGATGTCAGCAGCTAGCGGAGAGGACGAGAATATCAGCAGATGCAGAGTATGAGTCCATGATTCATGACGAAGCGTCCGGGCCGGATAGGGAATCGACAGCTGCCGTTGCAGTCCCTGATCCAACACCAATTCAGACGATCGACACGAATCCTCGACTTCTGAATGCATATGTGCAAAAAGCCAAGGATCAACTCATCATGGACATGAGTGTGGAAGCGACAGTCATCGAGAAGTCGAATGTTCTGTTGTTCGGTCCGACAGGTTCCGGCAAGACACTTTTGGCACGAACGCTCGCCAAATTGATGGATGTTCCTATCTCAATTTCGGACTGTACGCCCTTCACTCAAGCAGGATATGTAGGCGAGGACGTAGAAGCTTGCGTACAGAGGCTGCTTGTAGCATCAGGCTGGGACGTCAGTAAAGCAGAGCGCGGCATTATAGTTCTGGATGAGGTTGACAAAATAGCACGTCGTAGTGAGGGAATGGCTGGAAAGGACGTCAGCGGCGAAGGCGTTCAGCAAGCACTACTCAAGATATTGGAGGGCACCACATTGCAGATATCTGACAAGGGCCAGAAAACAGACGCACAAAGAGCTCGAACTGGTCTGGGACTTCCTGGCAACTCGAGTGCAGGCCCTGCCACGTCCAAGGGCGAGATACACACCATTGATACCTCGAACATTCTATTCATATTGTCCGGTGCGTTCGTAGGTCTCGACAAAATCGTGACGGACCGAATTTCAAAGTCGTCAATAGGCTTTGGAAGCATCATCACACATAAGGGACAAAAGACTCTCAAGGCTCCTAAGCTCAAACCGTTCTTCAGTCCGAATACGCAGGAGTTTACACCTTTGCAATTGGTAGAGCCACAGGATTTGACTTCTTTTGGCCTGATTCCCGAATTGATTGGAAGATGTCCCATCTTTACCCATTGTGAAGAGTTGAGCATTGAGGATCTGGTCCGGATTTTGACAGAGCCTCGAAACGCTTTGGTGAATCAATACAAGGCACTTTTCAGCTCATATGGGGTGGCCTTTCACATCACGACACTGGCATTACGTGAAATTGCCAGACAAGCACTGGAAACCAAGACCGGTGCCAGGGGCTTACGGCGTATCATGGAAATCCTGCTGACCGATGCCATGTACGAGACCCCGGGCGCGTCAGTGACGCATGTCCTCGTGACTGAAGCAGCAGCCAAGAGAGAGGCCGAAGTTCCATACTTTTCGCGTGGTCAAGCATACATCTTTCACGCTACTATAGCTTCCGAGGAAGAGAGAGCTGCTGGACAGCAAGATGTTTCCACGCAAGAAGATGACGAAGAACCCAAGGAGGCAAGAGCCGGTGGTTTTCCCTAACAAGAATTGTGTGATCTATAACCACTTTATGAAGCGACCGGCCATTTGATTGCATCAAGCACATATTTCACCGTAGCATATTTGTAAGATCTACTGCATTGTAGAAAGCTAGCCAGACTAATGTATTTCGTGCTGTCACGTTGTTTTCTGACTAGAGGATCTGTCGGGAACGTTGTGCAATACCACGTATATACAGTCATGATCATGTCCAGGGCCAACGTTGTGGTGAACATCAACAATCAGCAAAACACGCTGCCGGTATTCAACCGTGGACCGGCTCCAGCTCAACATTTCCCATTCTTGGTTGTGTCCACGTCTTTTATACGTTAATTGCCGCGAGGAGAGAAATGATATGATGCAATTGAAGTAGTAAGTCTCATATAGACATCGTGCAGATTGTATGAGTACAGAAGTGTACTCTGTGCTCGCTGAGCTCAGCAAGGAGGAGGAGATTCTCTCGCGAAAAGTCGACAAACTCCTGTCGAATGCGGGCAATCTCTCACGAAGTCTACAGAAGCTGGATCTCCTTCGGGCTCAGTCTCAATCGCTGCAGGTCAGCTCGTCCTACCTCTTGTCGTCGCTGGAGGCTTCGGCCACTACTGCCGAAAGAATTTCCTTCAATGTTCGCGGCCTAGATGCGGAACAGTCTCGCGTGAAGGAGACGCTCAAGTACGTCGAGGAAGTCAAGGACTTGAAGGCATGCGTGCTGGGCTTGCACCAATCTATGGAGGCACAAGAATGGGAAGCCGCTGCGCAATACGTCTACCGGGCGTCGATGGTGCCGGAACAAATAGCACACGGCAAATATGCTGCACTAATGGTCCCAACGGCCGAGACACCTTTAAGTCCGGCAGAAACCATCAAGGAAGCCTCAGACCAACTCTATATTCTCTTCACTAGAGAATTTCGTGCTGCAGCAAAGTCCAGGGACATCAAACAGATCACGAGATTCTTCAAATTGTTTCCACAAATTGACAAAGCCAATGAAGGTCTTGATTTGTATGCCGACTTTGTGTCGAGCTTCATCGCGGAGCGAGCCAATCAGCTTCTCAACACTGCTTCGACCTCTTCGGTCTTGTATGCTTCACTGTCGACTGCACTTTTCGAAAACATTGCCAAGCTGATTGACAACCATTCACACCTGATTACCAAGTTTTATGGAAATGATATTGACCGGGTATTGGCCAAGATACAGGAAGAGTGCGATAAACAAGGTATTTTGATCTTGACGGCCATGTCAGATGATCGTCAAATCAGCAAGAAAGTGACTGAGATCAAGACTTATTCCTTTTCATTCCTTGTGCAGAGCTTCTTGCCAAGTGCAAAGGACAACTCACAGGCACCGGTGGAGCGCGAAGTGGATTCGAAGACGCTCGACGCTCTGCTGAGCGAAATTGCCATCATCTTCTCCCGATGGACATTGTACACAAAATTCCTCCGACGATCCACCACGAATCAACAATCGACATTTTTAAGTGAGAATGCCATGTCTACGTACATCAATTCCAATCTGGAGAGCAACTATGAGACAATGGAGGCATACTTTATGCGCAGATCGGTAGAGCGTGCTTTCCAGCTCGAGGACATTGAGACGACGGATACCGGGTACCAGATCTCGAGCATCATTGACGATGTCATGTTTATCCTTCGAAAAGTCACGCTGCGAGCCATCTCGACCTGCCAAATCAAGACAGTCTCTGCAATATTCGCTGTCGTGCGCAGGATCATGGAGCAGGACTATGCAGGTGTGCTCGGTCGACGCATGCAAGATTTGCAAAACAAGATTGCGGGTCCGAAAGTCGGTGTGGTGCGTTCGATCGAGTCGGAGACGAGGGACCGCGATGCTTACTGTACTTTACTCAATGGCCTCGACGTTTCGGCCGATTATGTCTCGAAGATTGTGGATGAGCTTACGGCGTCACCGATGCTGGAGAGTTTCGACGAGGACCGGGAAGCGGTGCTGCGTGTGATTGAAGTCTTTGCGTCGCTCAACAGCAGATTTTCGCGCGGCCTGGAGGACGGCTTGAATGTCGTGTACAATTCCTTCATCAAGAATCGCATTCGGACGGTGGTCAATGATGTCTTTGCCGGCCAGAATTACGTCCTCTCGCAAGCGCAATTCGAAGAGGTGCAGCACTCGAATGCCTTTAGGGCGAAATTCGCGACGGAATGGAACGGCCTGATTGTCGACGTCTTCGAAGGCATCCTCTGTGGTCCAGCGTACCTCTCACTGCTGAAAATCACCGTGCGCGCATTCATTCGCGTGCTGGAGAAGAAACTGCTCACCCTGAAATGCAACGAATTGGGCGCCATCAAACTCGACAAGGACATTGCCGTCATCGTCAACCACTCTGTCGGCACGAATCCCGGTGTCCGCGAACGATTCGATCGCGTGCGCGAAATCAGTAATGTCGTCAATTGGTCCAGTGACGATCAACCCGAGGATGATACAGGCGGCAGCCTCGGTGTCGCCAGTGCTTCTGAGGGCGAGGAAATCATCCGTAGCTTGGGATTACAAAAGATTGGAGTCGAAGAAGTCGAAATGATTCGACGCGAGATGGTGGTGACGACGACATGAAGGCCGTCTACGAACAGTATTGCATGAATTTATAGACTATTTTAAAAGTATAAGAGGAGATCGCATTACAGATCCTGGAAGCGGGACTGTCTACCTACAATAATCTGATCCAATTTATCCATCCAGTACTCGTGTTTACCCTGGCGAAACATATAAGCGGCATAGACGAGGACAAACAGCAAGAGTGTGAGGAGGAAATAAGTCAATGGTCCAGCGGGCGGTCTCAAGTCAGTCAAATCCAGCACATTGACCTTTTCGTCGATGGATGCCGTGATGGCCTGTTTAGCGTCGCGGCGAAATGATACGGTGGAGATGGGGAACTGGTGCAATTTGCGCCACGTCTTGCGGAGCTGCAAGTCATTGTCGTAGAGCGCGAGTGAGCCATCGGCGAATGTGACGGCGAGTAATTGCGGGATGCTCGGGGTCGCGCGACGGGTGTTGAGGTACAGTGCGCGGACGCGGGATGTCGTGTGTGCAATCTTGTTTTGTAGCAGGGCGCCCTTGTGCATCGTATATATCGCCACGAATCCGTGATTCAGCGTCGAGTGGTTCGATGCCAGCACGAGGGTGTCGTGTGACATGACGAGCAACTTTGTCAGCGTAAAGTTGCGCGGAATGCCGGATGATTTCAGGGAGAAGAGGGTCGAGACTTCGTCGCCGCCAGGGAGGGAGATGCTGGTCAAGTTGGTCGAGTTGATGACCCAGACCGCGTCCTTGTAAAAGTCCAGATCGATTATTTTGGGCTTGCCGCTACTGTCGTTTTCCTCATTCTCCAGCACATCGATCGACAAGGCCGTCATCTTGGACAAGTCGACTATGGCGGGATGGCCCTCGCTCGAGATGAGACCCGCATACTTGCCGTCCGGGCTGATCTTTGTGATTTTCTGGTACTCGTCAGACTCGACGCTAAGCGAGGCGAAGATCTGATGCTCCAACGACTTTTTTATCGTCACATCCTCGCCGTTCTCCGTTTGCTTGGTGCCCAAGCGGAATGTCCGTAAATGATGATTGTCGCCGGTCGAGGTCCGAGAGGCCTGAGACTCGTTCACGCCGGCCAAAAGTAAATCTTCATGAATGGCGAACGAACTGGGCGCATCTTCATCGTCCGCCAAGAGTGTCTCGGCCGTGCAGACGCCCGTACGCTCGAGCGCCTTCTGGGAGGATGCGAGCGATTGCTGTATTGAATAGGCCGCTATGCGATTTTTTTGTCCCGTCTTGGAAGGTCCAGCGCCAGAAGCCAACAAAACTTGATCTGTTGTGATGTATTCGGAAGCATGTATCGGCCCGGCCTTGTTGATGAAGAAGCTTGTATCAGGCATGATAGACTCAACTTGGTACGCCGAAAACGTAGTTGCTGTCGCTACCTATTCGCAACAATTATCGGTCTCAAAACAAGTTGCCGAAGTACTTCGAATGCTCTCTTTGCGTGCTTTTAATGCGTCTCTGACTTATATCTAGTGATCGCTGTCAGGTATGGTAAGCTAGTCTGGGCACGACTTACAATACATATTGTGTAGCACTCGGTGTTCGAGCACATTCACAATTTCGGCTGCTGCAGGACAAGTGAGCACGGCCCCGCAATGGAATCTCGAATTCGGGGCAGAACGTGCAAGTGGTCAGTGTGCACAGTTGTGCGGATCACAGAACAACGACTAATGCTAAGCAGATAGCAAGCAGACGACTGATGTGAAAGTATCACTCAGCACGTCTCGACTCGCGCACAGAACACAGAGGATCATTAGTATTATGTGTACTCAATTAGTCTCGTTGTTCGCACCATGTCCCCTGCTTAAAGGTCCTGTTCCTTGACTTGACTATTGCATTTGGGCGAGGGCAGTTTTGACTCTTTCCCGCACGTCTAGCGAACTGTCAACCTCGAGGTCTCTCAACTTTTGTATGAAACCCAGAGACTCCAGTGCGTTGATGCGAGCGCGTCGCTCCGATGCCGTCGTCTCGTCCTCTTGCCAAGTGAGATTGATGATGGTCCATACAGCACCAAGCCTCACCTCTTCGACCTCACTTAACAAGTGGGAGCGCAAGGCCTCCAGTATTGATGCTCTCTGCATCAAAACCATGCGATGTCGTTCTGAGCCTGCCGCTATATGTACGAGACTGTAAATCGCGGATACCACGATTTCAGATGCATTCGACCTGAGCTTGCGATTCAAAAAGTCGGCCAGACGCTCGATGCCAATACTCTCAATCAGAAGATCAATGTTTTCTGGATGGCCACACACAAGATTACGAATAATCTCGCAAGCCTGCTCCTGTATCGAGATCTCGGGGTCGTCACACAAGTGAAGTATCAATGCCGATGTCAGTTCATTCAAAACAGCTTGCTTGATATCCGTGTCCGCAGCGTACACAATGTGTTTGATAGCCCAGACCGCATTCAACCTTAACTCGAGGTTATCGTCCCTGGTCAGCTTGGCCAAAAGTGCAAGCGCACCGGAATCAAGAACTAGCCGGCGCATGGGACTGAAGTCAAGGACTAGATTGCACACAGCAGCTGTGGCAGAAATTCGAACACTAATGTGAGGATCCGACATAAGCTCAAATACTGCAGTGGCGATGCCAGTATCGATAAGACTGGTTCTAAGCATAGCAACACTTCGTGAGAGCGAGCGAGCACACTGACAGGCTGCTACGCGGATTTGAAATGATGAGTGAGCCATAGAAGCTACGATCAGGGGCACGACTTTCGCATTGATGACTTGCTTACGATACTCGTCCTTGTGTAGCGTGATGGCTGCTAGAGCCAACAGTGCACTCTCCACTGTCTTTTCGTCCTTCAATTCGTCCCGATGCTGTAGAATGCTGGACAACTTTTGAATAGCGCCAGCGTCGCATGCAGCTCTTTGCATATCATCGTTGTCTCTGACCAAATCAGTCAGAACATAGGTGGCTTGGCTGCGCAGATTGGTGTCCTCGAATAGGCGTACCAAGATGGGCAACACTGAAAGTGATATTTCAGTGTGTAGTTTTCGTGAAATTGTTCCGTGTCGCAGCAAGTTGGTCAAGCAGCTCGCACTATAGAGGCGGATAGCATTACTGCTGTTCCGGACGAGTCGTAGAAGCGTTGTGACCATGGGACTGTCATCCGAAGCGCATCTTAACGGTGATAACCTGCCTGCCACCGCTAATTGAGTACAGAAATTTGTGTTTAACCTTGTCAAAGTTGCAAGCGCATGTAAAGTGGACTCTAGTAAAATGGCAGCTGGTGCAGGGTTGTCTAGACATCGCGCCCCCAACTGTGTAGTATTGATGAATATTCCTATGAGAGCACCAAGGACAACCTCGGCCTGGTGCATGGTCAAAGCAATCTCGTTAGAAGCATATGCAAAGAGTGCTGCGACATGAGTGGCTAATTGAATGTTGACAAGTTTCGCGGATGAAGAAGCTGCGCCTTGCAAGATCAAGGTAAGAGGACTTATATATGTCGACCACATGATAGAAGTGTCCGCTCCACTTGCGCACAATGAATTCAATGCTCGCAGGCAGGGTAACATCAACGATGTACTTGCTGACGGCTGAGCAAGACAAACTAGCAAGACCTCGAAGATGCGCCGTTCTTCGATCCGCCATGAACGATATGCATTGTAGTCCGCGGCACCATTGGCAGGAAGGACATCGGCTTGACATAACGAAGCAATTATGATTGCAGCTTGGACCTTGGTATCTGAGTGAGTCGTTGCTGATTGGAGCACATTGGCTAGTCTCGTCACAAGACCGGATTGTATAGCTTCTCGTTTTCTTTGCGGGTGACCTATCAACTCATTCTTGAGAGATCTGAGACTTTCTGTAGATTCCTGAACTTCCGGCGACAAATGAGTCACATTTTGGCTATCGTTGTAGAGACCGTTCGGGGCGACCATGAATTCGACAACTTATAGAGAGCTGTGCCACAATAGTCAGGGCGCAGCTCGTCGGTCTACAGAAAATAATGGGCGTAAAAAGAATGCTTGAGGATTGCGGAACGTCACGACCTGTTTTGGACCTAGTCGATCGTAGCGATGCAGCGACACACAAGAGTAGTCGTATCAGCTACCGTATAGAGGAAGCAAGCACGAAAGTATACACATGGGCTGCCGCAAGGACAATTGCAAGGAATAGACTGAAGCGCTCGCCTCCCTGTGCGATTCAACCTTGCGCACATGGAATTCGTACACGTCGTACCTTGTATCCAGGAAAGGCAGGTCGGCGCTTGCCCGGACAAACGAGTCTGCCCAGGTGCAGCTGCCGTGCTTCAAACATCATCCGCCCAGTCAACCAGCACATGTCATGGACTACATCTAGCAAGTTTTTGCACAGGACCTTTTTGCCTGTCACCAGCTGCGGGTGCGCTCTTGGAATTGCTAGCATTCCTGCTCATACGTCGCGTCGCGGTCTCTCCAGCAAGAAGTTGTGCGACACATCACTTTGTCCCGACTCCACTGGCACTCGAAACTGTCTTCTGAGTACTGGTGTCCTGGCTATAACCACACGGCAAAAGAGCAGCAACACTGCACAATTCTCCGACTTCATTTGTGTTGCATTCATTGTTCTCGGGCATCGGTGGGTAGAGGACAGAGGTAGAAGGGATGAAAGGAGCATATGTCACAAACACCACAGCTGAATGTGCCAAGTGCTCGATCCAAAACAACTACGAAGGAAATTCCCCCCCTCTTCTGGCAGTGCGACACGATCGATCTGGTGGTTCTGATCGCGGACATGATCATGCAACTGATTGAGCACAATGACAAGCTGCCCCTGACACCGTCTGGTCTGACACGATTCCATTCACGAGCTCCCCCTGGCATCACGGTACAAGATTATCTGTCTCGAATAGTCCGATATACCAGCTTGGAGAGAACGAGCTTACTCTCAACTGTAATTTACATCGATCGCTTGTGCTCGGCGTTTCCCGCGTTCGTTGTCAGCAGTCTTACCATCCATCGTTTTCTCATTACTGCCACGACAGTGGCGAGTAAAGGTCTCTGTGATGCATTTTGTACCAACACGCATTATGCTAAAGTTGGTGGAATCAGTCTCAGCGAGCTGAATGTGCTGGAGCTAGAGTTGCTTTCGAGGACAGACTGGCGAATCTTGTGTTCTGTGGACGAATTACAGGCATTTTACGTGAATATGGCGGTGAATAATCCCAAATATCAAAGACAACTTGGAAAGCACGAGCATACCTCAACAGAGCAGAACCTTTCATCGTTGCTACCGAATGCGGATGCACAGTGAAACTAAAGCATCTTACTGTGCATTCCTCGAATTCAGATGGTGGCTTTCTTGTAGCAGTCGAGCTACATTATGTCCTCCCAGTCATGTCTGACATGGCATTCGGCGTTTGACGACGCAGCTGCGACGCACGGACTGCAACTGCTTGATCAAATGGCAGCTTGATTTCGAACAAGCAATTATTACACTTAAGGTGTTGTTCAAAGTGCATAACAGGACCGAACAGCGGGCCCGTGTCTTCTGATCAGAATTTCTGTATCATCATCATCCTTCCTTCAGAATGTCGGTAGAATTCGCAAAAGACTCGGCTTCTTCATAATCTACAGCTTTCAAGCTCTACATCGCAATCTCAAGATCATGGCGTTGGCATCCACTAATCTGTATATATAGCACTAATCTTAGTATACCAGTACATTAGGCATCAAGAAGAGCATTCTGCTCATTCTATCCACTATGTTCGTTTCCGTATGTTCCTATCCCGCGGCCGACCTAGCACATGAAGCAACATAATTAGGCAAACACACCGCAGATCTATGGGTGAACACATATCATCATCTTGCAGACAATCCGATCTCCAATGCCGAGTAAAATCATGCGGAGCCGGCACAATCTTCACACAAGCGGAGCCTCGAGCCATGCATACGGTAGCTCTAGACCAGTATACATATATAGATGAGTACTTTCCAACTTGAATAAGTGTCAATATGGTTCAATGCTTTGTACAGCTATCTCCTGATGCAGTGTTGGTCATGGTGAATCTTGTTCAAGTGGCATCAGAGTCGGCGGTCCTCTTCCACTATCTCTGGTGTCGAGTAATCACGGCGCAATTTCAGCAGCTTGCGCGCACTATCTCTCGACATCCGATACGTCTATGTGAAGAATAACCACATCTTCTTCGGCGTGGACTCTCAGTTCAGGAGGAGAACTATCGACCTGAACAGCAGCCTATATTGATATGCCGGCGGCGCCCAACATCAGCGGCGCGATAGTCTTCTTCGACGTGCCAAGCCTAATTAGCCACGCTTCCAGAAGCAAGAGTGAAGCTCGTGATGATCCCAGGATAAATGCTGGAGACGGTCCATCGCCCCTCAAAAAGATCAAGACTGAGCATGTGAGGGATAGACTTGTTGCGCCTACAGCACACAACTATGCTGAAGCGCACGGCGCCGAGGAGGAAATGTATATTACACTGTGGGATCTGTCAGTTCCTATCAGTGCTGAAAAACAATGGTTGGACCCATCTGCTGCAGAACTTCAATGTCCAGTCCCGATCTACGTTCGTCATCCACTATCAAGGGCTGCTGACAGTAAAATGCTTGTTGGCATCGGCCTCGAGGCAGAGCAAGGTCGTCACGATCCCTTCCTCATACTCAACCTTCGTGCTCTCGACGATCGGACCAGGACTTTTCTCGCATGTGCTAGTGCCTTGACCACACCTACAAGTACTCTGTACAAGGGATTGAGAGAGGTCTATCAAGATCTTCGTTGCAGTCATCGTCTCTCGACTCAGGGTGACGAATTGCAGATCGCATTGACAGCGACTGCATTACCTCATTTATACTCGTCCCAAGCGTCCATCAAACTTGCCAACAATGATGCATACAGAGCTTTGGTCGATGAGCAATATCCCGAATCATATCACGATCCAGCAACGGTGGCACTGTTCTACAATATTGTTCGGCCACCTCCATTTGTGGCGTCTTGGCAGAATGTAAATGGTATCAGCACTGAGTTGATGCAATATCAAAAAAACGCAGTCGAGTGGATGATGAGGCGTGAGGAAGGCGCAAGCGAGCAGCCAAATCTGTGGATGTCGTATACGGATTCGTCTAATCGAGTGACTTATCTCCAGAAGGATTTTGGTTTAATCACCTCTAACGTGGAACATATATCGAGCCATCAAAGGCCAATCCTAGGGGGAATACTGTCTGACGAGATGGGACTTGGCAAGACTCTTGAAGTTATCGCTACAATAATGAAGCATCCGCGACCTCTTTGTAAGTCGGAGACCAAACTTGATCCTTTTACGGGCAACATTGTCCGTCCAATAAACTCGACACTGATTGTCACGCCAACACCAATTCTCGAGCAGTGGTTGACGGAAGTTCTTAAGCATTCAAATCTCAAGGCTTACAATTACCGTGGAATCAGGAAAGAGCACTCGGCAATAGATCTGGCTGACTACGACCTCGTCATAACCTCATATGCTGTTCTCACCGCCGAGGTCCATCACGCGGCTCCAACGAGAACCGATAGATCTTTACGCAATCCTCCGCTATACGCTCGTCGCAAAAGTCCTCTTGTAGAGGTTGAGTGGTGGAGAGTAATCATGGTAGTAAACTTGGTTACATTCCGGCCTCAGCTGACGCCAATAGGACGAAGCTCAAATGATACAAACTGGAACCTCTTCTGCAGCACAAGTCGCGTGCCTTATACCAAGAGTCCTTGCATGGATTGTGACTGGAACTCCAATATCCAAAAGCTGTGCCGAATTGTATGGTTTGCTGCATTTCCTGAGACTCGCTCCCATCTATGCTCATCAACCGCTATGGAATAAAATGGTTGAAGGGAATAATGGTATCAACTACGTGGCGGGCATATTTGGACCGTAAGCACACAGATCGGGTCCATGTTGCAGAGTGCTAACGGATTAGACTTTCTTGTCGTAATACAAAGGCTCTTGTATCTCAAGAAATGTCGCTACCACCACAGAATAAATACATATGTACGACTAATTTCACGGCTTTGGAAGAGCAAAATTTTCGTGATCTGTTGATATTCGCTTTCAACGACATCGGCCTAGACCCACAAGGCAGGCCTTCTGGAGGCAAAGCTTGGTCAGATATTGACCCGGGCCGCATCGGCACATGGATGACACAATTGCGTCAAGCGTAAGTTGAGCCGTGACAATGACGGCCAAGAATAATGAAATAGATGCTCACATCCACAAATCGGGTCTCGTAATCGTAATATTCTGAGCAATTGGACGAAGCCAATTCTGTCACTAGATGAAGTCTTGGAGACAATGACAAGAAATACTGAGCACGAATTGGGCATTGCAGAACGGTCACTGTGTAGCGAGAACATCGAGAAAGGTCGTATACTCGAGTACAAAAGCGAACGTCAACTAGCACTGGAAGTTTGGCTAAAAGTCCTTCCAACAATTCTCGACAAGGTACAGGCAAATTTAGATAAGTCCCACGAGATGTCTAAGGCTTCCGTGCTTTCGAAAGAGTCACAGCAGGAAGAACAAGTTGCGAGTCTTGCAACTGATTTGCGAGCATGGAGGGAAGTGCTACATAGATGCTACTTCTTCTTGGGATCCATGTATTTCCAGCTCGAACAACCGTTACTCGAACAAGAGTAAGCAAAAGCCTTACTGAATTTTCCAAATATCTAATGCTCAAGGTACTATGCGAAAGCCAAGGATGTTCGACGCGATCTGCTTCGCGATACAGAACATGTAGCCTCTACGAAGATGATGTCGTTGAAGCAATCCACTCGGACCCAATCTTTCATCTCCATTCCGGAGATCAAGTTTCCCGCCCTAACTGGCGGTTTTCACACTCGCGAAGTACTCGAACGTCTTCAAGCTCTAACCGAACTTATGAATGCACAAGCAGATCAACTTGATGAGTATCGCGAGTTGTGCATACAGAGATTGTGCACTGATCTTGCGGACCAGAACGATGATCCTTCTGGAGAGGAATACCAGCAGTCTCTGGATTCACAGGCAGAAGCCTTCTCATATCATGAGCTTGTGCGTTTCATGGTGGCCGATCGCGTACAATTAGTGCATGGCACGACTAATAGATTGATGGAGGACGATGCTCGGAAAGCGGGCTTGAGTGCAGAGTCCAATCCGGCAGACGAAATCCTACATGCAGGCATGAAAGTTCGAGCTTCTCTTGTGCCGCTGGAGTCTCTCGGTAGCCTGAACAGCATCAAACTCGAAGTACGGCAGAAAATTCGACATTTGGAGGAAACTCGCTCAAGCTCGAAGCAGAAGATATCGACAAATCTAGAGCTCGAGATTGCAAATCGTGTGTTGAAACAAATTGACAAAGACCTTGAGAAGCAAAAGCAATGCTTGATACCCCTCGGCAAAGAGGTAGAATTACTCAGTAGCATCTATAACGCAAAGTTGGAATATTACAGACAATTCCAGGCAATCTCGGATTCGGTCGCAGCCTTTACTGTTCTACGATTCAGAAAAGCCGAGACCATCTATACACAGCTAGATGAACAGTTGAGACGTGCAGCGGGGCATGAAAAGGTCTATGAAGTCGAGGAAAGTGACATTACCGAAGATGAGCGGGATAGACGAGTACAGATTGCACTGAAACACGTCGAGAACGAGATGGCAAAGCTCACCAAAGTCATTGATCAGGGAACCACAAGATTGCGCTATCTGCAATTTCTCGAGACGCAAAAGAGCAACGCAGAGGCCGATGTATGCACTATCTGCACCTCTATCATTGACATTGGTGCCTTTACGCAATGCGGACATATTTTCTGCCGCGAGTGCTTCCGGGTAAGCTCAGAAGGGCAAAGAATAGCACAGCTCACTCATAATTTTAGATGTGGTTTCGTGAACACCGGGCGTGTCCTATATGTAAGACAGTGTTGAAGAGCAAGGATGCATTCCAGACGATCACGCTGACTAAGAGAACGGAAGGCGAAGTAGCGGAGCAATCGGTCACCGCCGCCAAGGGAAGAGATGCAAAAGAGTCCTCAATTTATGACTGGTACGACATACTCGACCCGGGAACGAAACAAATCATTCAGGGACATAGACTCATCCGATCCTACTCTTGTAAGGTTGACGCAATCGTCAAGCATATCCTCTCGTTACCTCGCGGCTCCAAGAGCATTCTATACTCGAACTGGAACGATGTCTTGCTCGCATTTCGCATGGCATTGTCAGAAAACAAGATTTCGTCGGCGCAGTTGGGAAACATTGGAGCTAAAAAGAGTCTCGGTGACAAGACTGGCACACTCTCAGACTTTACCAATGACCCGGAGTGCGCCGTCCTGCTGATGTCTGGCAAGTCGCAGTCGGCCGGCCTGACCTTGATCAATGCCACCAACCTCTTCCTCGTGGAACCGCTGCTCAATCCCGCCGTCGAGGCCCAGATCGTCTCGAGGATCCATAGGATCGGGCAGACAAGAGTCACGAATGTCTACCAATTCGCCGTGGACGGCACGCTGGAAATGAGCATCCTGGAGGAATCGTGCCGTCGCCGACTCGGATCTCGCATCTCCAAGGACTCTTTGACTACCACGCACGAACCAGTTTCCCAGCAGCACAACGAGGAAACGACGACGGTGGCGGTCCCGACGATGACGACGGCAGATCAACCTGATTTGCAGGAAGCTATTCGCTTGTTGCAGAGCAATTATGCCGTGTTGGCCAATAAAGAGGCGGTCCTGGACGCTCAAGATACCCTGCTGGGCATGATTTGATCGCGCGTGCGATCAGAGATGTTCGTTGCAACAGTACTAAATGTATGAGGTAAAATTGTAAAACGACGTAGGAAACGAACAAAGTGTGTATAATATATTCATGTCAATCATTGCCTTCGCTGTATCTGCTACGGTAGAACGTGCAAGGTATTTCTCATGGGGGGGGATCCGGGATTTTGGGTCATCCAAAGATACTGCCCATCACACGACTCATCCTCTCGTCGTTGGCGCCCACGTCCGCGGTAAGAGGCTTCGTCTTGTCCTTGACGTCCCGTTGATTGAATCTGCGCCTGATGCGCTCGCCATCGGCGTCCGCGTGCTGCGACTGTTGCCTTGAACCATCTTTCTGGACATTAGAAAGTGATACCTGCAGATTATCAGAGTCCGGCTTTGGTAAGTCTGTAGATGCGACCGTTTGCCTTGCCTTGCTGGCTCTCGTGGCTTGGATATTTTGAATCATCTTGTTGCGTTGTGCGTTGCGGAGGTAATGACTCGCTTCCTTACGTCCTTGCTCAATTTCGTTCGCGAGTCGGGTCTGTCGCGATGCGTTTTCGGCGGCGATTTGGGCGGTGAGATCGTCCCACTTGAATTTGGGAAGGTACTTGAGGTTCCAGAGGTCGTCGTGATAGAATGACCCTTTTTTCCCTCCAATCTTTTGGGTGTTGAGGGTGGCGGCCACAAGCTTCGCTTTGCGCTTGTCCAGGAACTCGATCCAACCCTCCGTAAACATCTTGCGCTTGTTGCCGCCGAAGCGGACGCGTTTGGCGTACATGGCCGGGGTCTCGGGCGCCAGGAAGATGCGGTTCGTCTCGCCGTACGCGCTCAAGAGGTGTTTTACTTTTTGTGGTTTCATGAAGGGTGGTACTTTCGAGAGGTAGAGTACGCCTGTGCGCGCCTTGGCTGCATTGACGGCCTCGAGTTCTTCCTTGCTCAGAACCTTGATGGTTGGTTTGCGAGACTTGCGGGACTCGTGCACGTCGTCAGGTTCCTTTGCAGAGTCACCATTCGTCCCTTGAGCTATGCTTTTCGGAACATTGAGATTCTCCGAATCACTCTCGTGTTTACCGTCCTCATCGTCTTGAACATCTGATACTCCGTCGTCGTCGTCACCGTCGTCGTCATCATCGTCGTCACTGCTCAAGTCCTGCTTGAAAGTCGGTACGAAAGCCACATCAGTTTTCCTACGTTTGGTCAAGGCGACTTTGCCCTGTTCATGGTCAGAATCGTCCGAGTCAGACGAACGACGGGTCGCTTTGGGCATCGAAAGCCGTCCCCTTGTACTGCAGATTGCTCTTCCTGTAGATCAGCTAGCTTGAAATGAACAAACGATGGGTCAACAACAGATTCAAGATTGGAATATAAAAGGTGGAAGCAAGAATTCAAGATTTTGGAGGCGGCTTCTGATTCCCGCAGCCACGGACACAACGTTTCTTGGTGGGTGAAGGTGAGATTCGTTGCATTTCGTGTCTTTTCTGCTCTCATCGTCTTTCCATTCATCTGATTTACTTCTGCTCGTACTCGTCATGCTCGCTATCGCTCCTGCAATCCTATGAATAAATGCCCATTCTAATATCATAATGCTGTGCTCGCTACAAGACAATGCTCATAATCAAGCAACGCTCTTGTTGGCATTCACATAGCCCGTGCCCACACAACTCACAATCACATCGCCGTTCTCTTCCTCTTTGATTGCCAAAGTTCTGCCAAACATCCTCTTGATGTCCCGGATCGTCGTCACAAAGTCGTCGGTGACCACGCCGTGTCCAAACCTGCAGCGCCCGACGTCCTCGCTGCCGAGGAGCATGCCGACCAGGACCAATCGTGTGGAGAACTTGTCTACACAGCCGCCAGACTCAATCTGCACGAGCAGGAGCTGGGCGCACTGCGCACCTATATCTTCTGGCGTCTCACCTGCCCCTGCCACGAGTTCGGCGGAATAGACACAGCCAGAGGGCGTCTCGGCAATGAGACTGATGGCAAAGCCGGGTGATGCACCGCACTCGTCGCCTCTGCGAACGTCCGTGTAGATATGCACGTCGCTCATGATTGGATTCAGTATGCCTCGAGCACTCGTGACCATCCGATTGACGTTTGCGGGACTGACTCGGGTGGAAGAGGCAATGCCGCGTATCCTCGAGATCTTGCCGGATTGTAGTAGATGAATGGTGGGATATTGCTTGACGATCGGGCAGAGGAATTGTACTTGGCCACCACCGCCAGGCGAGGCGCCGCGCTTCAAGATGCGCAATTCGAGTCCGTCATCGCCGGAGAACCGCTTCAGCACCGGAAGCATAGAGGTTCTGATAATGTCCACGCCGACATCTAGATTGTCTGTGCTGATGCCGTTCAGTGTCAAATTGACGGGTGTCTTTGCATACGGCGCGAGCTGAAGTAAGGGTTCCAGGAAATATCCGATAGATCTACCTGCTGAACAGTCGTGTTTGACCACCCCGCCAGTGATTTGACCAGGCTTGTATTGAAAAGAGGTACCGGTATAGGAGATGTCGATAATGCTGCCATTCGTGAAGCGATCCAATAATCGCAAAAACGAAATCTCGTAGTCCGTCAGTCCAGGATTCTCATCCTGCGGTCGGATGCGATCGAAGCGAACAGTTTTGCCCGCAAGAGTCGCCAGGACGAGCCGTTGTCGCAGGTGAGCATGGCCTTCGTAGCGCAGAAAATTCGAGTCTGGCACCACCATCTATCCCTCGAGACCGCTTTCCCAAAAGTGCGACGTAAGACGACCACGAGCGAAAGGACACACGTCTGCACGAATCGATGCCTGCAGTTACTTTCCCTGGTGCTTGTACCTCTCAAGGCTAGTACAGGGTCCAAGGCAACTTGCGAAATTGTAAAAGTTTCCCGGGCGGCGAAGGAGTCTCCGTCACTCATGGCGGGAGATGCACGCGGGACCTCCGAAGATCGTCATTTGGACGTTTTTGCGCTTCTTCTGCTTCTCCTGTTACTTTCTGCTTCACTTGCTCTGATTGCTGAAGGTTGTCCGTAGGTTTAGCTCCTGTGTGTTACTACGATCGATTGGCGACGCTGAAAAGGTAGCGAGGGAACTGAATGACCAAAGGGCCGGTGTCTGTGAAGCAAATCAGCGCAATCGCAGCAGAGACCACGGTGCAATTGCAGTTACAGAATGGCACTCGACTGGAGGCCACACTATATTTCTACGATGCAGCCAGTGACTGTATCGTCCTATACAAAAGCAAGGCTGGCGATGTCGTGACAGAGTTGCGCCTCGTGAGGCGGCAAGCGATCAAAGAGCTTAGCACAGCATCGCCAGACAGTGCGCCTGCCACGCAGCTCGATACGCCGACCGGGTCTGGCAAGTCTACACCGAAGAAGACTAGCGTATCGGCATCAGCGTCGGCCAGTACGAAGCAGACCAGCTCTAGTCCAAGTGGTGCGGAATTGTCAGAGCATGGGCGCCTTATTCTTCAGGGACTCTCGAAGCACTTGGCCGTTACCGCTGAAGGCGCTTCCATCATAATCACGTTGGCAACAGGCTCTGCAAGGATAGATCCGCCGTACACGAAAGTTGAGGGGAGTGGGGACGAATTGGCAAAAGTGCGGCGAATTCTAGAGAGTGAAAGGAGCGTATTGCCGCGAAAGACGACGAAGAAGAAGGACGTAAATCCCCCTGTAAGAGGCGGCTGATTCGTTTCTGGATTTTTCTGGTATGGACAAGTACTAGAAAGGTTGTGGGCACCACGTCAGCAGTGCTACTGCTTAAATTCTGGACACACTGCTCTGTCATGAGAGCCTGCGCATCAATCAATTACAAGACTTGAAAAAGTAATAGAGAGAAGCCATCAAAACCGGTCCGCGTCTGCACTCGACGTCAACGCAAATTCAAGAATAGCACTACAACGAGGGAATCTGGGCAGTGTGGCTAGCGACTTTCAACGGGGCTGTAAATAGCAAAAGCTCATGAGTATAGCCTCAGCTGCAACAAGAGCATGTAAATAAATATGTGAACATGCACCACCATGGCACATCAGCTTCAAGGTATAATTCCTGCCAAACATTGTCGACGTCCTCTCACACGAGCCTGGTCTACATCGCAAAGTCTTCCATTGTGCGAGTTGTACTTTTTTGTGTGGAGAAACTTCGTGGAATCGCGATTTGCGGGTCATTGACGTGCACGTGGCGGTGAAGCGAGCTGCGCTATCGATAAACTTGAATGCCATAAATCAAGTACATCACAAGAAAGCCTCGTTACTGTCGGCGCGTCCCATGGTCGACGCGCAGCTCGAGTCGGTCCCTGACTCGCCTGTGGAGCTGAAGGAGAACGATAAGAAGGACAAGGCAAAAAGAACGACGCAAATCGACCATCTGACGAGTGCACGCGTCGACATTGATGACCCGCTCAACAGACTGCATGAATTGCTCGGAGATGACTGGCCAAACTATCAAAGCATCGGTGCGAGGACATGTTCATGTATGCGGAAGACGTTGCTGACATGCCGTAGTGACGGATTTCCTGACCGGTCGTCTCACGCGCCTGGAATTCGAGACTGCGCTACAGCCACTGATTGCACAATCGCGACTCTTTATACGGTACCACAATGACATCCTGGTCAATCTACTCTCCAATTCTTTTCGCGAAGGACCCCCCGAAGACGCACAAAGTCTCGGATGGAGCAAGAAACGGAGGATTCTCGGGGTCCAGATCAGCCGCGGCGATCCCTCCGCCAAAAGACTCAAGACGGAAGTCATGGGTTTAACGAACCGCGAGCGCGCAAGAATAAAGGCCATTCCCAAGCCGGACGCTAATTATCGTCTCCGTCCAAACTCCATGATCGAGACACGTTTCGCCAAATTGCCTCGGGTGCCCGTCACCGCTCAAAAAATCAACTCATGTATGTTGTCTTGCTGTAACTCGGCGGAATCGAGACCACACGCTAACGACACGTAGCACAGCATCACATTGACATTGTTCGTGGCTTTCACGTCCCACTGGCCACGGAATCGCACTATCTCCCTGACTCGGCGTCCTTGAAGGACCGCATCCTGGCAACCTGCCTGGAGAACGGACTACTGGGTGGCCTGGACGAACAGGTACCGGACCTGCTCGTCTCAGCACTCGACGTTCACCTCCGCAACATCCTGACAGCCACCCTCTCGAAAGTGCGGCGAAATAGAATCGACTGTCTCTCCATGCCCAGCAAGAACAACAAGAAGCTCGGCGGTGGTGTTACAGTGGACATGGTGCTGCGGCCGGACGAATTGGCATTGACGCACGCCCTCGCGCCACACATCTTTGTCGAACCCTGTCACCCCGTCACCCGCATGATTGCCATCTCCCTCGACGACAGCACACCCGCCGGCGGAGGCGGCACTGGCGACGACGACAACGACAAGGAATGGTCCATCACCACGGGCGGCAGCGGCGACGCTAAAAAGACGAACCAACGTCTGAGAGTGGCGAAAATGCTCGACGAATTGATCTGACGGGCGGGTACCATTTCATCGCGATCGGTTCGAGGTTAAACCTGTACAGAAAATGCCCACAATCTCAAGACCCGGGACATAATGATGCCATTTATATATAGTGTACAGTCGTACAAAAGAAAAGCAAGGAAGCGTGCGAGCATGAGCGAAGCATCAGCGCTTTAGTAGTATATATATATACATACCTCCTCCCTTCACGACATGAGGCGAGTCGGTGAGAGATAATAATGAAGATGACATACTGCATTCTAATCCTACAAATATTAATGAAAGTGGATCCAATTTTACTCGTGAAATCTTTTTCTTGCTCGTGATGTTAGTCTGGCATCCTACATTTAAATGAGAAAGCAAGCACTCTTGTCGGAAGGGAAAGAAGGAAGGAGGAAAGGATGTCTGCCCGGTTTCCGTGGTAGTATTAATTAGATTCTAATTACAGTAGGAGAGAATAAAGAAGAAAAGCTGGAGGAAAAAAAAAGTCAAACGCCGTGCTGCTCAGAATGCCATCTATATATGTCTGTAGCTCAAACAATTGTGCCACCATGGTGAGAAAAGGAGAAAATTAAAGGTCGGGAAAAGTGGTTGACGGTCATGGATGCGAGAGAAGAGGTTGGGGTTATGCGTCCGTACGAACGAGGAGGTCTTCAGAGGTTAAAAAGTCCTTGACTTCGGAGATGGTGCACTCGTTGCGGTGAAAGATGCCGGCGGCAAGTGCTGCCTCGCAACCAGTCCTCAAAAAGACGTCCTTAAAGTGTTGTGGATTGCCGGCACCGGATGAGGCAATAACGGGAATCTTGACGCTCTTCTTGACGTCCTCGATGAGTTCGAGATCAAAGCCGGCATTCGAGCCGTCCTGATCCATGCTGTTGAGCAGTATTTCACCGGCCCCGAGGGCCTCCACGGCCTGCACCAGCTGTTTCACATCCAAATCTCGTGCCTCGCGGCCTCCGGACACCGTGCACTGGTACCATGCGTACTGTTCGCCATTCGGTCCTATCCTCTCCTCGCCAACCTTTATGGTGTGGTGTTTCGTGTCTTGCGGAGACGATACGTATTGCCTCTTAGGATCTACCGAGACCACAACCGCTTGATTGCCGTATGCTTGCGAAATGCTCTCGAGTGCCGACTGGCCCGTGGGCTTCGAGCCGTTGGCGTAGTATTTCTCGGCAGCATAGACGGCATCGCTGCCGATGGAAATTTTGTCGGCCCCAGCATCAAAGTACATTCGAGCAACATCCAGAGCAGTATGTTTCGTGCCGTCCGGATCTGTGGTATCCTTTATTCCACCACCAACAGTCATAGGCACGAAGACCGTCTTTGCAGCCTGCTTGAGGACTTCCAGCATGGGTGCCTCTGCTGCACGCGTATTTCTAAAGCTCGTGATATTCAAGAACGTCACCTCGTCTGCTCCCTCCTTGTAGTATCTAGAAGCGAGCTCGACCGGCTTGCCCAGATTGCGAACGTCGCCGCCTTCGTTCTTCTCACGCACATCATACTGGTCACCTTTTGTGACTACCAAATCTCCTGCATCGTTCGATCTGACGTCGAGGCATGCTATGACTCGATAAGTGAGGCCACCTCGACCTGGCTGTTCGCAGATCACAGTAGCCTTTCCTGTGATGTGTTTGCGCACAGTCTTGGACAAGAACGCTTCCAATATCTTGAGTCCTGCCTGTCCTGACTTTTCCGGGTGGAATTGCATAGCCAAACAATTCTCCCTGGCGACAGCTCCCACATACTCCTCTTCTCCATACTTCGCCGTAGCCACACTCCATCCACCACCGAGCTTTTTGTCCATTTTGCGAGCATAAGAGTGGACATAGTAGTATTTGGCATGTGGTGTGATGCCATAGATGGCAGTATCCGTCTCGTCCCTGACGACAGCAGAATTCCAGCCTATACACGGAACACTCTTGTCGTCGGTGTTGAATTTGCGGATGATGCCGGGTATCAGTCCCAGACCGGGCACATCAGGCGACTCTTCTGAACCTTCAAATAGAGCTTGCATGCCGACACATATGCCCATGAAGGGTTTGCCGGCATCAAAGTACTTCTTCAGGGGTTCGGCATAGTTCTTCTCCCGTAGTGACGTGCAGACGTAACCGAAGCTCCCTACGCCAGGGAACAACAAGACCTTGCCGGTTAGTCCCAACGTGCAGGCATCGTCCTGAGCTCTATACCTCTGCCTTTTCGATCTCTGCAGGATCAGAAATAAATTTCGTCTCAAAGCCAATCTGCTCGATCGCATTCACCAAGGAGCGGATGTTGCCGGCACCATACGAGAGGATGGAGACTGTCGGTTTGTACTCTTCCCGTTTCTGTGCCTTGAGGACCGGTGACGTCCTGGACGAGGTCATGCTGGGGCGTGTAGAGAACACAAGTCTGCCTGACTGGCAAGGATATACCCGCAGCTAGGCACCGAGCAGGATCAGGGCTGGCAAGAGGACGTGAATGAGGTGGGAGTCTGTTCGTGTGAGCAATATCTGTTCCATGTGGGTGAGGCCTGCGAAAACGGAATGTTTTTCTGGGCGTGTGATGGGTGGTGATGCGCTTCTCTCCTGCGCCGCTGCTGAAATTGGTTTGGGCGCGTATTCCTCGGGGGCGAGCACATTTAAATTTCTGTCCGCATTTCCAGGCTGCAACTGTCCACAGCTCTTCAGATCTGGAACGAAGCGGACTTCTCTCCTTTTCTCATGCCTGCTTCGTGTATAGGTACATGTATGTATATATTTATTATTTTGACCCCATACGTGGGGAGCGTTTATCTATAATGTGTCTATGATGGTTCGTCAGGCTCTCGGGGCCCTTTGTGTATCGCGCCTACAATGAAGCACAGAATTCCTCTATGCATGTGACTAACTTTTGCGTGGCCTCCAGAGTGATGGCATTGTACAGGGAGGCACGAAGACCGCCGACGCTGCGATGTCCCTTGAGCTGAAGTAAGCCCCTGCTTTCCGCCTCCTTCAAAAATGCTTTCTCGTGGTCGGCAGCTTTGTCTCCTACAAACTTGAAACACACGTTCATGCGACTCCGTACGTCCTTGTCCGGAATGACGGTTATGCAAGGCTGAGCCTCCAGGGTCTTGTACAGCAAAGCGGCCTTTTGTTGATTGATCCGACCAATCTCTGCAATACCTCCCTCGTTGAGTAGATGACTGAACACCAGGCCGACAATGTGTGTAGTGAATATTGGGAGTGTGTTGTACAATGACTCTTCTTTTGCAATCGTCTTGTAATCGAGCATAATTGGTGTCACTTGCCCTCCAGCAGCTCGCACAACATCTGCTTCTGCCCTCGCCTCCATAATGTCCTTCCTGACGATCAATACCGTCACTCCCGCAAGTCCAACATTCTTCTGGGCTCCAGCATATATAACGGCGAACTTTGACACGTCAATTGGCCTCGAAGCAAAGTTTGAGGACATGTCGCAAATCAGTGGCACCTCCTCGTCCCTTCCTTGTGGCAGATCAGGAAATTCGACGCCGTCGATAGTCTCGTTGTCGCAGTACCAAACGAAAGCTGCCTTCTCCTTGGAAGTATAGTTGTAGTTACTCGTTGCAATTTTGCCAAACTTCTTTTCGTCTGTCAGTGTCCGTGAGTCAGTAACGACATTGATATTCAGCCCCAGACGTTTCGCCTCGGATGCGGCCTTGGCAGACCACGCTCCAGTGATCAGATAGTCTCCAACTCTTTTACTACCATTCGTTGGATCTCGTGCGATCCAGTAGGACAGAAGGTTATATACTGTGGCTGAGAATTGTGTCGTTCCACCACCTTGCATAAATAGGACTTTGTGAGTATCGGGTATGTCCAATAGTTGTATCAAGTCCGCACGAATCTCATTCATTCGGTTTGCACAAGTCGCTGATCTATGAGACAATTCGCCGATACCCATGCCGCTGTCTCCATAATTCAGCAAATCCCGGGACGCTTGTTGTAGGACTGCATCTGGCAGTGCAGCTGGACCAGCACCGAAATTGATCACATCTGTTCTCTGCACCATGGTCTCGAAAGTTTCGGCGAACTTCGATAAGTGCTGAAAGCTGCATGCTAATCAAGGACAACCAAGGAACATGTTCTGTGACTCAGGATCTGTGATTCAACTACAAATCTTAGTGATTGGTGGCTTCGGGTGAATTTACCACAAGCGGACGACAGTGCACGCTGTGTAGCAAATGCTACACACACGCCGCTCTCTACTCCTGCAATCGTTCTGACGACCTCCAACGCTACTTCAACAGATTCGCAGGTCTCGATCGTGTACTGCTGCCATCCTTGTAAGCATGGCGGCCCACGACGAAGACGATGATTTGTTCGCCGATCTATAGTAAGAAAGACGTGCTAGGTTCAAGCTCGATATTGACTAGTGCCTTAGCGGAGATGATGAGGAAGAAACAAAGGCTCCTGCGCCGGTAAGTGCGCCTGCTGCGACGGAGGCAGCTAAAGTGCCTGTGCCTCCCACGAGTGTTGCACCTCCTTTGGCTGCTGGAGATGCCAATGTTGGAGATGTCGCCGCACAACTGAGTGCTGTCACCAACAAGGCAAATGATCCTCGCCTGGCACATCAGGGCAATGTCTCGACACCGCAGCCAGAGACAGCACCAGTACCCAGTGTAGTGAGTGCACCGGGGCCAGAGATGCCTCAGATGCCGCAAATGCCTACTCCAGCTCCCCCACAACCCAGTTACAACGTGAAAGAAGACGGGTATGTTTGCCCATTATATGACAAATTAGTGCGTCTCGGGCATGTACATTGGATCTACCTTAGCTTCCGCCTAAATACCTTCGATAGTCTGCTAAAACCTAGACAGCTCTTCCAGATCAAGCTAGCTTCTACCAGCGATAGCAGACAGAGAATTCGAGCAACACCCTCACGTAATAGCACACTATCACTAGGTCGTCTAGGTCAGGTACTAGCTAAGGAAGAGCAATATATGTTGTCTCCGACAAACCACTTCGTCCATATTCACCGCACCATAAAGAGCAAGGCTGATGTGTGATTAGAAAAATGTTTATTGGTGGTCTGAATTGGGAGACCACAGACGAGTCCCTCAAAGAGTACTTTGAGCAATTCGGCACAGTCACTGACTGTATGGTCATGCGTGATGGTGCAACTGGCAGATCTCGAGGCTTTGGATTCTTGACGTTTGCCGATGCTTCATCAGTGAGCACAGTGGTCTCAAAAGAGCATTATCTGGACGGTAAAATTGTATGCATAAATCAGAGTAGTCAGGTTACTCATTCATTAACCGCGCTAGATCGATCCAAAGCGAGCGGTCCCACGAGACGAACAAGAAAAGACGGCGAAGATGTTTGTCGGCGGTGTGCCGCCAGACTGCGATGAGGAACAGTTTTCCGCATTCTTCGGACAATTCGGTCGAGTCGTGGACGCCACCTTGATGATGGACAAGGACACCGGTCGACCGCGTGGTTTCGGATTCGTGACCTTTGATACCGGCGAGGCCGTCGAGCGAGCCATGGTGACGCCGTTCCTACAGATCAACAACAAGACCATCGAGGTCAAGCGAGCCACTCCGAAGGGCAACCAGGACCGCAACAATCGCGGCGCGGGAACGTACAATCCCAACGGAGGATTCGGTGCCTCACAGGAGAATGCCACTGCCTACGGCGGCATGACTCCCGCCATGATGGCGCAGTACTACCAGCGCATGCAGCAGTGGATGGCACAGATGCAGGCCATGGGTCGAGGCCAGGCGGCGCAAGGCATGATGGGCATGAATCCCATGATGAATCCCATGATGATGCAGCAAATGCAACAGATGCAGCAGATGCAAGGCGCCCAACAAGGATACCCTCCTCAACAGCAGCAGCAACAAGGCTATGGCTCTCAAAGTCCCGCGCAAGGATACGGCTCTGCACAACAACAACAGGACGGACAATACGACGACGGCGCACAAGACGGTAGCGGCGCCGGCGATGGAAACGGAGCGGACAACCACGACTCCAAACCACCCATCGACGCACCTTCCGGACCATCACAGTACCGCGCCAACAGAGGAGGATACAATAATGGCGGCGGAGGCGGCGGCGGATACCAAGACCGAGGCGGCAGAGGGTACGATAATCGAGGCGGCGGACGAGGAGGTGGTGGTGGAGGCGGGTACCAGGACCGTGGACGGGGACGAGGACGCGGCGGGTATCGTGGTGGTCAGAGTAGATTCGATCCTTACTCCCGGTAATAATCACCCCCTGGGAGGTGCTTCCAAGGTTGTATCATCACTTCCGCCATGTCTACCTACTAGACAAGAGAATACAAACAAGAAAAGTTCTTGTGGCATGTCTTTCCCGTGATATCAAAGTGCACGGGCCTCACTTCAATGCAATTGAAATCCTTTTGTCATACAAACATTATTGCCTTTGTCCTGCAGCAGCAATGAGACTCTTGCCAAACAAATGTGTGCAACACAAGAAGTCTCCATCTCTACACAATATAGAGGACATACACACAATAATTCATGATTGAGGATTGAAGTATGAAAGTCCAAACACCATTTATGGTAATCATTGCACAGCAACAACACCATCACCATCAAGATACGTGCCAGTGCCAAAAGTCGCCGCTCACTCTTTTTCAAGTCATTTCCAATCCAAATTTCGTCACATTACGTTGTGCTCGTTGTCGATTCCGTCACTCCTTCAATCTTGGCAGGATTGATGTGCGCGGTGCGATACAATTCGGCGGTGCGCACAGTCTTGCTCAGTCCCGAGGTCGAGTACTTCATCACGCCACGTACTACGAGCTCAAAGGAGTGCTGGATGACGCGCTCCCACGTCTGAACGCCTCCATCGTCAGCGACATGTCCAGGCTTGACCACACGAAGCTCGGCCGAGGCGGTAGACACACTTCGATTAAAGAACTTTGACTCAAACAAGAGGCTACTGTCCAAAGCATAGACACGCCCGAGGAGTAATGTTGTGGATTCTTCGTCCTCCGGATAACCTCTCCCTGGGACGTGTTCGTGACGCCAGAAGGGCCAATGATAGAAAAACAGAGCATCGAGCCAGCTCCTCGTGCTTGACTGTCCAAACGCATAGGCCCTGGAAGTGTCCATCTCTTCTGTTTGCCTTTTTGCTTCCTTGCAGATAGACAAAGACGTGTCGCCATCACATGGCCATGTACGACCTTCTCGGACATATGGACTCTGTGCGAAGACTGAGATTTCGACGTCCTTAACTGTGATTGCAAGTGCGTTGGGATTGTAGGCCTCAACCACTAAATCGAAAAGTAGCTCCTGCTTCGAGACCAGAACATTTGTGATATTTACGACTTTGACTTCTCGTAAAGGCTGAGAAGTGGAAAGTGCAGCTGCAGTCAGCATGCAGATGACGAGCATCAGACAGAATATGACTATAATGAAAGGCATCCCAGTCATCAATCGCCCTTCTGTCCTCTGTTCCCGTGCCGCACGATACGTGCGACTGGACTTCCGCCTGAGGAATGGAGATCGTTCGGAAGATGAGCCGCCCTCCTCTTCGTCTTCATAGAGACTCCATGGTCTGAAGGACGTCGGATTACCTTTGCGCTCGCGTTTGTTGTGGATTGGACCGTACCGTTGTGCCACCCGTGGAGAAGCAGGTCTAGAAACTCGCGGACTCACAGGGGTCGAAGAGCTTGGCGATGTGGTACGTCGCTCGAGTCCGGGACGTAAGCGTGGTGAGCGTGGAAATGGACCATCGTCACCTAGTAGATTTCGGTGTTGAACACCAAGCGTGTGTGATACATGCCTACGTTGACTCGTATCCTCATACGGGTTGTTGGCGAACTTCATGCTACGTTTGCCACTAATGGCATGCGTTCGCTGCAGCTTCTCACGGTCACGATCGTCGTAGTGATGTAGACCCTGAGAATATCGGGGGAGTCCATCAGGACGAGATAAAGAGGCATGTCTCTCACCGGCGAGAGACGAACGGACCGAGATCAGACTTGGAGTTCGGCTTAATCTTTTGGGCGACTTAGGATTACTTTCATAGACAAAAGTTTCGTCAGAATCCGAATCTTCGACTTCGTCAACTGCCTGCGTAATTGTAGCTGCATAGATTTCTGATTTTGTGGGGACATGATTGGCGTTGACGACAGTGACCCTTGACTTTTTCTTCTTTGGCTTGTGCGTTGCCCTGACAGTATCTGAACTTGCTTTCCCTCTCAGGCTGCGAGCATGATGGTCAGTCTTGGGTAGTACACTTGAGCAGAGGTTGGGAACAATCTCTGTCTCCACGGTCATTGTTCGTCTCTCTGTCTCAGACGACGATTTGCTTGCCGCTCGTCTACTGAAGACACTCAGTCTACCGGGATCGAGCTCCTGATTTGCAGTCGAGTGAGCAGAGGTATACCCACCTTCACTTTCTGTGTCGGTCACGAGAACACTTGACATGCTCGGGAGCTGCTTAATGGTCTCGGAGCTGGTCTGATGGACCAGATCATGTTGCGAAGTACCCTCTGGAGACGTCTCATGATCAACTGGAGAGGGCGGTTCCGTTCTGAGCTCGGGCACATGGAGATTTGCCGTCGTCATGCGCTCCAGCTCTGCTCCTCTGCCTTCAGAAATTTACAGAGCTTGACTGCAGAGCTTCGTCGAGAACGCACCTGTGCACAGCTGCGACGCTCAAAAGAATTGTGCACGCAGTAAGACAAATTCCGGGTGTCCCTATTGTTGTGCAACGACTGGCATATGTATTGTTTCGCGCCACGAAAACTTGGGATAATCGCGAAATGTATAGAAGTCGTACAGTCCGTGTAAGTGCCAATTGCAAGAGCCTGATAACCAGGATGTAATATTAATGGTTCTGCAGCGCTGCACCGATGGCTCGTTGCAATATCAGCAGCTTCACTAGCTATAGCTAGCTACAGCCAGATTTCCAACTGCAGCTTCACGCCGACATCTGGCTACCCGCCGCAGCATGGCGTAATTGGCGGCTGGTGACACTCGGACAGGCAAGAGCAGCCGAGCATTGTTTCATCGTATCGTGAGAACTATCGATTGCGAGTTTTTAGATACGATGGTTTGTTTACATTTTGGGAGGGAAAAAAAAGATGCGCTGGATGGGCTGCGTGGAGGGCGAGGGATGGAGGCGCGCGCGCGCGGTTGCCGGTTGGATCAGCAGCAGCAGCTGTCCGTTGACGGGCGCATGTCGCTCCTCCCATCCATCGCTGCGGTGTGTCTGTGTGTGTGCCCTCCTCCCACCAGCTTGTATCCTGGCTTGTTCTACTACATACACAAAGCACCGGCTCGCCATATATACACGCACACTCACGCACCTTCTTCCGTCGCTAGCTCATCTTCCTGCCCCTGCGCACCCGTGCAACTGGCTATTTGCCGCTGCTGTTGCTGCTGCTGCTGCTACGCATAGCTGCACGCATAAGCGCAAGGTTTTGGCACCAGATCCCCTTCTTGTGTGGTAGTCTTCACGAGTCGCTGCCCATGTCGGGCACACACAGGAGGACCAATTCTGTCGAAAAGGCCGGACAATCTCCTTTCGCTGTGCCATACACCAGGAATAGAGCCGGCTCGACTACGTCTCGAGACAGACTGAGAACGACAGCCAAGCCCCTGATAGAGATGGACGAGAGTTTTATAAACAGTCCTTCGCCGCTCAAACGTTCTGATGCACTGCCCAATCTCCTGAATCCCGACCAGACGACATCTAATAGTCCATCAATATCGCGGTCTCGACGCTTTCCGAATGTGCGCAAACAGGCCTCCGTCGATAATTTCACAGTGCCGTCACATCGAGACTCACCTTTCGGAACTCCCCAGGCCATGGCCAATGCTTCGATTCATCCTCTCAATCCTTCTTACAAGCATGCGCGACCACCCCATCCGCTTTCACGAGGCTCGATCATTTCGACATCAACAAGTGGTGGTGATGCCAAAACATCCTCGGACAAATCTGCACTGCGGCCAAGTACACTAGATAAGTTGAAAGTCGAACTCGCCCAAAGTGAAAACAACTTCTCCACGCCTGATGCACTCAAAGCGGTCAGACCGCTCGCCACAGCTTTCATGTCGACTGGTCTACTGTCGAAGCGTAATCGACCTCTGGACCATCTCAAGATTGGAAAGCCCACACCAGACACACCGTGCAAGAGACCCTCGACGCTCGGTATGCCACAGACTCCAGGTACACCCGGGACGCCTCTAGGCACAAAGGACTTTTTCAACGACAAGAACCAGGTGGAGGATAATTCTCTGGACGAGTATCTTTTCCTGGACCACGAAGGTGACTCTTCTTTCATATACGCTTCTTCCTCCTCCGAATTCGACGGCACTCCCCACACCCCGACCCGCAGTCTGTTTAGTGTCTCTCATGGATCGACAGTCGATCGACGTAAACCTTTACTGTTTGGCAGGAGTCCTGCAGACGACGACCATTACTTCATGAGCTCGATGAATGAAATGCCTCTCGACGCATCTGGCCTGTCACTCTCTTCACAAGGCACACCAGCTGCCGCAACTACTCTTACTACGCGAACGGGGACGACGCCGTCCCAAACAAATATAGCCATGGGTGAGCGCTTGGAAATCTCCGCTGCTCTCGATGCACGATTCAAGCACGTCGAGAAGATTGGCACGGGCGAATTTTCTGAGGTTTATGTTGTGCAAGAGCGTACTACACAAGACAAATTTGCAGTCAAATGCTCAAAAACAGCCTTCTCGACAGCCAAAGACCGTAACCGTCGCCAAGAGGAAGTACTTGTGCTGCAACAGATCGGCAAGCACGAACACATCATCGAGCTGCATGACTATTGGGAGACGTCGGGACACTTGTTTATCCAAACTGAATTTTGTGAAAATGGATCGCTCGACATTTTCTTGCAGGATCTTGGTCGCACACAAAGACTGGATGAATTCCGAGTCTGGAAGGTCTTGACCGAATTAGCGCTTGGCGTGTCATATATCCATGACCAGGGATTCTTGCATCTCGACTTGAAACCAGCAAACATTTTCATCACCTTTGAGGGTGTCCTGAAGATTGGCGATTTTGGCATGAGTGTGCAGTATCCGGCGCCTGAACACATCGAACGCGAAGGTGACAGAGAATACATTGCTCCTGAGGTGCTAGCATCTGGTCATTATGACAAGCCCGTGGACATCTTCTCACTGGGACTGATCATCTTGGAGGTAGCAGCCAACATTGTTCTGCCCGACAATGGGGCGTCTTGGCAAAAGTTGAGAAGTGGAGATTTGAGCGATGCACCACGGCTCAGCAGTTCCGAGGAGGGCACAATGCCTCAATCTGTTCACGAGCAGGTCATTCCGCACCGCTACATCGGACGAGGTGGGTTGGATCGTGTCGTCAAAAGTATGCTTTCACCCGATCCTGCAGCACGTCCCGTGGCCTGGGATATCCTCAACATTGAGGAGATTCAGTGGGTCAATCGAGTCCGACGCGCGGGAGCGGTCATCTTTGAGGGCGAACGAGGACCCACCTCCCAGAATGATTATGACATGTATATGGTAGACGAGGAAACAAATGCCGAGGACGATGGACAAGATTGGCGCATGGAGATGTGAGGTGTACTGCAATGCTAGGATTCGACGATACATGACACAGCGATGCTAAAGCGTAGTTTTAATCATGGCATGCCAGGTCCGTCGCTGCTGCTGCTGGAATGGCATTAGCCAAGTAGTGTTTTCTACAGCCACAAGATTGCAGCATCGAGGACGTTCGCCAATACTATATACGATCCGGTTGAGGTCGTCTCGAGCGTCCTCGGCTGTGCACATTGGCTGTAGACTTCTTTGTACAATTGTTACCAACATATCAATGTAATTATATGATGCATATGAGGATCAAGATCATTTGAGACGTGCTTTCGCGCCGAATGTCCAATGTGTATATTGGTACGCATGAACTAATGAGGCAGAAGACTCTCAAGCCTGTTGCCGCACTTGTTAAATGGTGGAATTCATTCAATCACCCGGACCGTCTCCATCTCCACTCCACCACATCTTCAACAGCAAAGCCGCATTCATCATCGTCACCACTACTGGCACTCCTGAGGAAAAATCTCCACATCCATTGCTTTTGTCCCAGCTGGCATTTCATCTGCACGTCAAGCGCTTACACAAGAAGAGAGTAAGCGAGGACGGAGCAGAAAAAAGGTTGAGGAAAGATAGAGCAAGCTCTCTGATCATCAGCGATGGTGTTGGGATTCGGCAAGGACGCAAATACGGATACACATCACGACGACCCGAGCGCACTGGAACGTCAAGGAGGAACCGGCCAGACGGAGCGCAACAATATCGACCCGGCACGAAACCCCGTCAACCCACAAGTCATCAGTTCCGCCGACTTTATCCGCAATTCCCTCTGTTACGGCATGCGCGTGCCCACGGGCGCGACATCCACCTGGGACCGACGACTCACGGACGAGACGGAGGCATTCCATCGCGCACTGGCGACCCGTCACAAATCCCTCGACCGGGATCGCACCACCACGGGGCCGAAGGGTAGTGATGGTCGTAACGATAGGAGACAAGGGTCAGGGTGGCAGGAACCGACGGTGACCTCGGTGAACAACTACCTCTTGGGACAAATGAATGAGATGGGCGAAGGGGAACGACAAGAGGCCGCGGGCAGGCAGAGGGGTCGCGACGTCGAGGAACCAGCGCACCACTTCAATTTCCATACCCCTACCTTACATGACCGCGTCCATGGCGCGCTCAATATTGTCGGTGGGAAGGTGCGCATGGATCAGGATATCGAGACCCGTGGGCGCGCCGAATTCAAGGGACAGACGGACGACGGTCATTAATCATTTTTACCACCCCTCGTCAAATTCGAATATAGCGAGATTGATAAGGGTTGCGACAGGAATACTCAAGGAAGCGCCGAGCAATACTAGAATGATAATAATAACAATATAGAGTGTTGAGAAATGAGGGTCATGACAATCTACTGACGCTCGAAAAAGTAGACGTATGCCGTGCGACTCGCTTCCTCCCAATCCACGCCCCGCAACACCTTTTCGTCATTATAGAGCACCCAGTCGTCTTGTCCGTCCACCTTCTTCTTGATAAAGGCGACGTAGTGACCGGCATGTATCGAGGACCCTTTGTGACAGACCATGGCCTTGGTCAAGTAGTGAGCCGGCAGTGCGGCACTCCCGGCAGAAGCAGCATTCGTCGTGGTGGACTCGTTCTCCGTGGGCACAGAATCGTTACTCTCTACCGGTGCATCATCGATATCCGGGTCGTCCATGTGCTGCATCAACCAATCCATCGCTGCTTCGACGCCAGAATTGGATGTTGCCAATGCGGCCTTCTGACATCGGACGAGCGGGAAGCCCATGTCCATCAGGGACTCGACTATGGCGCCATCTGCAGTCGCAGCAGATTTTGAGCCCGATTTGGCAGGCACATATGGCTCATCAATATCAGGATCTTCCATGTGCGCAAAGAGCCATTCCATCGCGGCCTCGGTGCCGGCGTTTGTCGTCAGGAGTGCCTTTTCAGCCCGGACCCTTGGGAACCCCATGGCCATGAGTTGTTCAACATCATTATCATTTGCTTTCGGTGCCGCATCATCAGAGGCGACATCTTCAGGAAGCAGTTCCTCATGATCCTGCTGACCTTTCGATAGATACGGTGCCAGCTGGAAACCTTCTTCGGGAATGACGACAGGTATTTCCAGCTTGAGAGGTACCCAATTCTCCAAAGCAAACCGACCAGGGTTGAGCACAAGAACCTCGGGAAAGGTCTTGAAGAGTGTTCTCTTGCTTGCTCCTGCGGTGGAAGCACATGCCGAACAGCTATATTGCACAGTTTCCTCAGCGGTAAACAGATCGAGCAACTCTGTCACGAGAACGCTCTCATACTTCGTCGGGTCCTCGACCGTGCCGGAAGCCACTTTCCGTGCAGGTACCAAGACCGAGATGTTATCTTGCACAGTCGTTCTGTAGGCAACCTTTTTACAACCTAGGCATTGTGTACGTTGCTCGACCTGAAACTGGAAAGACGTCGTCGGATTCCTGTAGCCAGACGGTGTTTGTAACGTGTTTAATTGCTCTACCAGGAAAAGCAAAAACTCAAAACTGTCCTGCTGTCTCATCGTTCCGAATTCTTGATGACCTTTGCCGATGAGGTGTTTGATCATGCTGGGTGCTATACCTGTCTGGAATCTTTCGTCTGTCTCAACGTTCGTCTGTGGTTCTGAAAAGTTGCCCGAGATCAGTCCATCCGCCAATTTCTGCATTTGCACCTCGAGGTCCTGTGCAGGATTTGCCACGATCCTGTCCGGAGAGTGTTGAAACGGCACGAGGAAGCGCTCTCGAAATTGTCGTAAGGAGAACAATGCTTGCATGATGCTTGCTAGATAACACGAATTACCGATATTACGCATGCCTGTGAACTCTGCCCCAAACAATGGTGTCATTTCCTTGCCGTCCTCCGAAGTCATACTGAATTCCCACTTCATGTTTTGTTCAATCTGCATCTCCTGTAGAGATCGCTCTGTTTTCGTACGATCAGCCAATTTGATACCCCAGTGTAATAGATGTTCTTGTAGCATGGGATCGATTCGCTCCTCATCACAAGCGTAGCAGTATATATCAGCAGTGCCTTCGGGCGTTATAGAGCCTAGCTTCACCGCTAAAGAATGCCCGGTGGCATCTACGTGCTGCAAGCCGTGGCCATTGCCACCTCCACCACCAAATTGAGCACGTCCACAGGACAGTGTCCCACATACGAGGCATAACCAGAGATTCTCATTCAATTCGCACTGAGAGCAAGACGCTAGGTTTTGATTTTCCAGCAGCTTTGATGGCGCTTGCTCAAGTGTTAACGTGTGTTCGCATGCAATCATCTCTTGCTCCCATGCTTTGACTTCAGTTTGCTGCGCTGATGACAGAGCTTTAAGCACGCCGTCTACTGTAGCCCTGATATCGTCTGTCATGGTCTCAAGAGTGGTTTCGCATGCGAGACACTTGACAGAGGTCTCGTATGTATATTTATCAGCGTCAGTCTCGGCAGCTACAGCTAGCTTTGTCATCGTGGGTGTAGAAGTCTACAAGCTCATTAGAATTACGCTTATGGTTCCGGACGCACATACCGCTGGCGGTTGCCTGGATTTTGGTTGTCGTCGGATGTTGAGAACCATCGTATGCTCCGGATACTGACGATAATGTCCACGAGCATGTTGTCGTCCTTCTGCTAAGCATCCAGCTTGAAAGCATGAAAGGCATACATCAATGCCTAGCGGAGAATCCTACAAGATTAGGCTCGATATCTTGGTGCCTCGCGGACCTTACTTGTGAGAAGAAACAATGACAGCATTCGTCTTTATATACATGTTGCTGCGAAGTGGGAGGCTTGTACGAGGTCGTGTTCAAGTGTACGCAGTTTTGCATTTTGTGGTCCAGCTTGATCTTCTTGTTCATGCACAAGTGTGAAGACTATATTTTCGACGAGATTCTTCGAGACCTTTGTAGCTTGCTAAGCGTCTTCTGACAGAATTGCCCCAGCCATCTCCATTGCTAGCCAGAAAAAGGATCATAAATATTGTGTCACGGCCATGGTGATGGAATTCACAATGACAATTACGCCACGGGATCTCCGAATCTTGTTGCGGGTGGAAGTGGATGCAGGCGACGCGTTTCGCTTCACCAGTTTGAGCCTTTGAGGACACAAATCAGTACTGCTCTTGAAATATCAAGGTCGACTTCGACTTCCCCATTGAGCTCACGATTACTTATTATGGCTGCTGTTGGAGGTGCAATCACAGCCAAATTGCCTCAAAAGTCGTCGTCCTCAGACTCTAGTCGAATAATCCCTTCTACAGTCGAACTGCCAGATGCAGATTTATACTCAAGACTCAAGTCGTTACAACGACATCTGGAGACCCTCGAGCTGCAGGAGAAATTCATCAAGGACGATCAAAAGTCGCTCAGACGGGAGTTCATCAGGGCTCAAGAAGAAGTCAAGCGCATACAGTCTGTTCCTCTAGTGATTGGCCAATTCTTAGAAGCAATCGACCAAAACACAGGTATAGTAGGCTCCACAACGGGGAGCAACTACGTCGTCAGGATCCTCTCGACTCTTGATCGCGAGTTGTTGAAACCATCTTCTTCAGTGGCTCTACATCGTCATTCAAATGCTCTGGTCGACATATTGCCACCTGAGGCCGACAGCTCGATTCAGATGTTGCGAGCTGATGAAAAGCCCGACGTCACGTATGCCGATGTAGGAGGATTAGACATCCAGAAACAGGAAATCAGGGAAGCAGTAGAGCTGCCATTGCAACAAATGGAATTGTACAAGCAGATCGGTATTGATCCACCACGTGGAGTCCTTCTATATGGTCCACCAGGAACCGGGAAAACAATGCTTGTAAAAGCTGTCGCCAATAGCACGAAGGCTTCATTCATCAGGGTGGTCGGTTCAGAATTCGTACAAAAATATCTCGGAGAGGGTCCACGAATGGTTCGTGATGTCTTCCGAATGGCTCGTGAGAATAGTCCTTGCATCATCTTCATCGACGAAGTGGACGCTATCGCCACGAAGAGATTCGATGCTCAGACTGGTGCTGATCGAGAAGTACAAAGAATTCTGCTGGAACTGCTCAACCAGATGGATGGATTCGATCAAACCTCAAATGTAAAGGTCATCATGGCCACCAACAGAGCGGACACTCTTGATCCTGCCTTGTTGCGACCCGGCCGGCTTGACAGGAAAATCGAATTTCCAAACCTCAAAGATCGTCGACAAAGAAGATTGATCTTCACGACTGTCTGTGCCAAGATGTCTCTTTCGCCAGAAGTCGATCTGGACACATTCATTCTGCGGCCCGATGCTGCTTCCGGTGCACAGATTGCTGCTATCATGCAGGACGCAGGTTTGATTGCAGTTCGCAAGTCTCGTTATGTCATATTGCAGACGGATATCGAAGAGGCATATTCCAAGCTGCATAAGGCGGCTGAGGGTAACAAGTACGAATTCTATAGATAATGATCATGTGCAGCCGTACGCTCGTCAATCATGATGTATATAGAGCAAATGGCAAGCAATTACGACACATGAGGCCTGTTTTGTACTTGAACACTGATCATACATTACTAAAAACTATGATCTCTTCACTAAGCTGTGGAGGGTAGGAAGTGATGTACGGTAAGCTTTGTCTAGATCTACATCTAGCTAAAGCAGACCATCCATGGATGAACGTGCCCACATGGAAACGCTAAGCTAGCGGGCCGCTATACCCAATGCAGTATCCAGCCTCTACCGTGACTCCGAGAATTGCTGGGCCCCCCGCAAAAGGCCGTGCTCCAAAAGTCCTCGCTACAAAGCACCGCAAGGGACTTCACACGGCCGACTGGCCAACAGATGAGCAATAGCTATCAAATAACCATGACGTGTATCCTCATCTGACCCTAAATAACTTGTCAATCCTTTTTCACATGGATTGAATGTATTTGCTGTAGAGATATTTGCACTTTCCTTTGTCACCTTTCCTAAACACGCTGCTACAACTCTTCAAATAAGCCTGGAAGCTCAGCCTATGTATCTAAGTTCCTAAGATTCTGGTCAGGCTGAGTCTACCCATGTCCAATCACTATGCTAGCAGTGTATACATTCTTTGCAAGGTGTGCCTCAAGTGGTAAGATCTCTGTCCTTCATCAAATTCTATGCTGTTGTGGTTACAGTTCAAGAATTGCTAGAAAAGCCAATTCTTGCTCAAAACGAACCAAAATAGTATCATTGTAAAGAGCTTGTTAAGTACTTTCAGAAGCTATGTAGAGCAAACGTGAGGAGAAGATGATGCATATAGACCAAGCTTCTGTGTTTGGTCACTCACGACCCACGTGGTCGTAGTAAGGCCCAAAACTTTTTGGAGTCACGGTAAGCCTAGAGCCGGGATACCATTCCCCTTTAAAGGCTGCCAAGCACGGTACATACACGTGAATCCACGAGCGACGAAGTGTGCATGCGCGCACATGACCATCCAGATCTGGGCAGAGCCGCGGGCCGGATGCGTGACATCAACGAGAAACGCAATGTTCCGAGGTTGATCTCCAGGGCTGGAGTTGATCACAAGCTACTCCTCCCCCATAAACGCCGAGTTCTGACCAAATCCTTTGACTTACTCCACTACCAAGCAGGCTCGTTGTTTCCTATTTCATCGAACCAAAACTAAGTCTTTGAAAAATCTCATCCATAATCAAGCAGCACAACATCATGTCGTCAGTCAAGGATCTCTTTTCACAGCTCAAGGACGGTCTAGAGGACCCTGAGGTCAAGAAGACCGCGCTCAAGAAGGGAAATGCAATCTTCTCGTTCGACTTCAAGGATGCTGGAAAGTACCACATCGATCTGAAAGACAAGGGAACTGCAGGAGAGGGCGCTGCACCAGGTACGACTGTCTTGTCTGAATAGCAAACAACTTACTGACTCTGTACAGCTGGCAAGAAGCCAGACATCACGCTCACCATGGACCAGAAGACCTTCTTGGATCTCGCTTCCGGCAAGGGCAATGCTCAGAAGTTGTTCATGCAGGGAAAGATCAAGATCAAGGTATGGCAATTTGTATGTGCGCTGTCTCAGTTCACTAACATGTGATTTAGGGAAACATGATGAAAGCTACCGCACTTGGAGACATCCTCAAGACCGCTCAGGCTTCACCAAAAGCCAAGCTGTAAAGCGCTTTGTTGATAGTAATGGACCTTTATGTATACGACGATTGAAGTTTCGATCTACCTTCGACCATTACTGTCCCTCCATACTAAGTCGTGTGCTGCCTTCGACGATATTGAGTTTCAAAGACATGTCTGGTGCTGATTGCACGGAATACAGGCATGTCAGCACGGAATCAGTGAGCTCATCATGATGGCTCGAATGTCTTGACTTGTGCGATCATTCTCATCGATGGGGGACATTCGCAATGTCCTGCCTCGATTGAACACTTTGGGCTCTCGACGAGCTATTTCCGTGGAACTGAATGCCACATCGAGCTTGCAGTCCTTCTCCGTGAAGTTGTCCTCCATATCGTCTGCCTCAATAGTGGAGAGTGTCACGCTTGTGCTGATTCGTCTCAGATAGTTGAAGGGACGTTTGCAGTGCGCTAGGACCAATTGTTTGTAGTAACGCAGCATTGACCCGCTGAGTGGCTGCAAGACGTTTCCTGGTTAGTTGAGGCTCGCAATGGACAATTGTGTGAGAGCAAGATAGCTTCTTATACAAAAGACGAATTATCTTTGGGCAGGGAGAGCAGCTGCAGCGGTATTATGCGCAGGCAATATATTTATATGAGACATTTTATGTGCTCTAGGTAGGTAGTCCACTCTCGATAGATTGTTCCAAAGGACTGATCAGTCTGATCGCGAACACGGTTGCCCCTGCCTATGGCTATGCACATGTAGAAAGCTGTGCAGGCAGGCATTCTTGTAATGCTTACATCTTCAGACGCGGACACAGAAAGACGTCTGCGTGGGCCTCGGACGAAAAATTAGACCACAATTTTTCACATCATACATGCTGAACAAGGTCCACGAGCCTTGGTAATATTTGCTCATAAACAAAGAACACAATTATCGAGGACGAGAGAGACATGAACGTGCCTTGGAGATTGACGTCCGCCGATTGTTGCGTTGCGCTGAGCTGCACCCACAATGCCAAGCTCAGGGACATCTGAGATCCGATGGGACGTTCAGGTGGGACCTCTGAAGGACTAATCTTCAAGTCTTCATACACATGTCTCGCATCGAGAGAAGAGCGACATTCCGGCTGACATACATATGCGTCTTGTTGCACTGCTCCTGCCACGCTACACAGAGCCATTACGAAGCCTTAACACGAAACGTACAACCGCACTCATAGAGCTCGAATTTACACTGATATCTGCTTGGCTTGAAGCCATTATCGGCAGACTGCGGAAGATGGCTGAAAGATAAAGATGGTGGACTTACAAATCGCAATGGATGTGCACCAAGCACTCTTATCTGAGATTTGCACGACATGTCTTGCGCGACTTTGCAGGAGTGTCTAGCATGCTGCTTCATGCTGCACGCTGGCAAGCGTAGAATGTCAAGCGTGTAGCACGACTCCAATTTGGCGCGCGAAAGCTCAACGATAAGCCTCCCGAATGCTTAGCCTGCTCAGGTGCCTCTTGTGCCCGGCTGGTGGCGTCGCACTCGGTTTGATTGTGGAAAGAGACTGACTATCCCCACGGGACTAGCGATGACTGTACGGACTCGTATTGCCAGTGGACGCGGTATAACATCAAACATACAAGCAAAGCGAGCGAGTACATTTGCTTTTATGCAACAAATTACCAGGGGAAGGTTGAGTCTGCTGCAGCCGCATGAATGGCCGACCTGTCTACCGGATGAATTACCCTGTTAGACAGAACGGTCGCACAGCCTTTCACCCACCCAAACGGCGTACGAGTACCTGCCCTGTGCCAGGCTTGCCTATCAGTGGACAGTGGGGCAGGATAGCCCGGTCTAGGGTGTGATTGGCAGGCCACTATCACACAAGGACTTCTGGTGGGCGGGCGCGTTTGGAGGGGCGCGTCTTCCTGCCTGCAAAACTTCGGCCGCGCCTGATAGCAGCCACCGCCTGAGGAAGATCCTTGCTATATTTTATCCTCGACAGTCCCCCCCTTCCTCTGCATCGGCCCCCGGTCTGCTACCATCGTTCTCCACAGCTTCATCCTCATCGTTCAAGCTACAGACTCAAAGAGTAGCTCAGTCTTGAGTATCGTCTGCGCCATCACTGCAGAATACACCGATCACAAAGACACTGTGAGCATTGGCTAAGGACATTTCAGAATAAGATGTCTCAGACGACTACTCCAGGCAACTCGTTCTTGCCCACGCATGTTCGTGATCCAGCATTGAATCCTGCAAACGAGTATACTCATCAGCATCACGACCATGCCATTGAGCCAATCAACGAAGTGAAATACTCCAGTGCACCACACCCGCGAGAGCACCACAATGAGTTGTATCCACACTCAGCCGGGTATCAATCCGAATTGAATCACGAGAAGGCAAATTACACCATGGGCGAGGACAAGGCTTATGACGCCAACTCTACACAATCCCCCACTCAAGAAGCTGAGCAACATATAAAAACCAGAGGCTGGTATTCTGGGTACAAAGTGTATTGGCATGCTCTGTTTGCTGTTCTCGCTACTGCCTGGTGGGTCGCCAGCGTGATCCTACATCGTCCAGGTCAAACCAAGCACAAGGTTTACAATTGGGTGGTCCCGTTCTTGTTGTGGTTGTTTGTCGTCCTGCGCTTGCTCACTTACCATGTTTCCCCACGACCACTATTCAAGGTCATCTCACTCGTCTGGCGCAAGGTCTTTGTCGCCACGCTGGACCGAACTGTACCAAAGGCTTATCGCGGGTACGCAGGCGCTGTGCTCACTGTTGCCGTGCTCATCGTTGGTTCGATGGCCTCGAAGGAAACTGCTTCAAATTCTCGAGCAGATCGCGCCATCTCGCTCTTTGGTCTAGGTGTCTTCATCGCGATTTTCTGGGCAACCTCCAAGGATCGCAAACTCATCAATTGGAAGACTGTGCAGGTAGGCTTGATTGCCCAATTCTTGATTGCTTTCTGGGTTCTCCGATCCGGCTTCGGTTATGATATCTTTGCCTTCATTTCCGGCCTTGCTGTCAGTCTACTCGGCTTTGCTGGAGATGGATTCGCTTTCCTGTTTGGCTCAGAGATAGCAGCGTTGGGCATTTTCGTGGTTGGTGTACTTCCCGCCATCATCTTCTTCATCGCTCTCGTGCAGCTCGCCTACTACTTTGGTTTCCTGCAATTCTTCATTGTCAAGTTCGCTGTTTTCTTCTACTGGGCAATGGACATCTCTGGTGCAGAAGCCGTTGGTATGTGTACCACAATCAACTCAATTCGTGTCCCTAACAATTCTAGCTGCTGCAGCTGCGCCATTCATTGGCCAGGGTGAAAATGCCATTCTCATCAAGCCTTTCATCAATCATTTGACGTACGTTGTGTATATTTGAATCGACAAATCAATGCTGATAGAGCTATAGCAATTCGGAGATTCACCAAATCATGACGTCTGGTTTCGCTACCATTGCTGGTTCGGTATTTGCTTCATACGTCGCCTTGGGTGCCAACCCACAGGCTCTACTCTCTGCAACAATCATGTCAATTCCGGCTTCTATCGCCTTGTCAAAGATGAGATATCCCGAGACTGAGGAGACGTTGAGTAAAGGACAGGTTGTCATTCCAGAGTCTGAGGAAGACAAGGAGAACATCAACGCTTTGCAGGCATTCACAAATGGTGCTTGGCTTGGGCTGAAAGTTGCTGCTATGATTGCAGGCATACTTTTGTGTATCATTGCCTTGGTCGGACTCATTGATGGTCTGCTCGGATGGTTTGGAAAGTACATCCAGGTCCCGCAGTTGACGTTGGACTTTGTTCTTGGGTACCTCTGTTGTGAGTATTCCAGCATGCCATCATCTTTTCATAAAAAGCTCACAGTTGCAGATCCAATTGCGTTCTTACTCGGCACTCCCAGGGACGAGTTGCTACCTATCGGCCGATTGATCGGTATCAAAGTCATCCAGAACGAATTTGTGGCTTTCGCCGCCCTGACTGCTAAAGACGGAGACTACGTGAACCTCTCCAGTCGAGGTCGCACAATCGCCACATATGCCATTGCTGGGTAAGCTGCCAATGTACGAGAACAGGGCAGAGTGCTGACCGTGTAATAGATTCGGCAACATTGGATCTCTGGGCAATCAAATCGGAGTCTTTTCACAATTGGCACCAAAGAGAACCCAGGACTTTGCTCGAATTGCGTTCTCGGCACTGTTGACCGGCATCACGGCGACTTTACTGAGTGCTTCGATCGCAGGAATGGTCCTCGATCGTGAACTTTAAGCACGAGGTAATTCTGGCACTCGGATTGCCACCATTGACTATACATATATATTTAGGTACCCTTCTTATCAGGTTCATTTTCTCCCTTCGCCGTCTCTTGCTCGGGAGTCGATCGTCGTGCTCCGATCATTGGCGACAATATGATTGGACAGGAAGAATCCGGGGAAGGTGAAGGGCGAAAGAAGCTTAATTTCGGAATCACGAAAATCTGAGTGCGGGGCAAAAGGCCGACCTGCCCTCTCTGACTTCCAAGGTTGGAATCCATTGGATGCATTTGTGGTGAAGCTTTGGATCCCGAATCAGGGAGGATCCGAAGAACCTGGAAGGAATTGCCTCGGGATCGGGTGGGTCCCATGACGCAGATCCCTGACTCTCGCTCTCTCGCACTGTCGCAACTCTTTCATTCACTTCTAGAGAAGGGGGAGGCGGGCGCAATGTCATGTGGTTTCATAAATAGTGCGCCTGTGTACCTCTTGTCCTTGTTCTCGTCCTTCTGACTTGTTTCCCCTCCATTTCAATCTTCAATTTAAATCGTCCTCCTCAAACCTCAACTCTTTCTACGTTTCTTACGAAACGAGACTATTGAAACAATAATGACGCGCGCGCAATCATCAATGACGAATAAGAAGAGCGGCGCAGTGAGTGTGCCTCACTTGCCCATCCTGGACCCTACCACTACTCCAATGACTACTATGGCGACGGTTGCATCGACTGGCGCAGCAGAGGAGGGGGAGTTTGGGAGACGAGATAGTTCAGTGTCCCTCAACTCTGACGTCTCATCTTCATCTACGGCGGCGACCACGGTATCCGTTAATGGACGGGAAATGGATCTCTTGCCAATCTTTGAAGACTGAAGATCCAGTACCTTCTTCACACATACACTCTTTCTTGTCCATACAAATCATATTCCCTGCGGACAATGCAAATTCGGCGAACCCTACGTCGATCACTGACGGAAGAAGGAAAGGATTCATGAGCGGTACATGTGGATATCCTGGGGGATTGTATCGGACCGAATGGGACAATTGTATATGAATACAGCTCGCGCGCGCGCAATGGAATAGGCGTCCCTCTTTTTCTGTTTGTTTTTTTGAGTTTGGTATGGGTTGATTTGGTCGGAGGGATAATAGAATTAATTATACAAGACACAAGGAATTCCCTCTCCTCTCTCCGTCCCTAATCGCTTCACCACCAGGATTTAACTGGTTCAAGCCTTCTTGTCGTTGAGAACCTGCACAAACGCGGTGGCCGTGTCTTTTTCCTTCATCTTGACGAGGTACGTGTCCGTCTTGCCCGTCGTGCCGTTCACGAGGTCATAGACCTTGGCGTTGCTCCGTCCCTCGAGGGTGTACTTGAAGTGCGGGTACATGCGCGCATTCAGTCGTACCGCGCCCGCACCTTCCGCCCGGGCCACGATGCGCGCCTTTTGGGTCTCGCGATGTACCAGGACGCGCACGACGCAGACGCCCAAGTCTGACCAGGGGTTCGCCGTGTTGGTGCCGCCGTTGTACTTGAAGAGTTTTGCGCGCGGGACAGTGTAGGCCTCGTCTTCATCTTCCTCGCCCACACCTGGACCGGCCACGAGGGCGTCGTTTGTCCGCGGCTCCACGGGCATCGCATCACCTTCCTCGGCACCGGTATCGCCATTGTCGGGCGTCGCTCGAGTCGTCTCATCGACCTTGTCGGCCTCACTTGTCGATACTGCGGCCGCCGGCTTCGCTGGTGCAGAGAATGAGAATGAAGGCGTCGTGCTTTGGCCAAATGAAAAGGTTGGCGCGCTCGAGCCAAATGAAAATGCTGGTGTCTTGAAGGCAGGCTCGGTATTTGTGTCGGACTTGTCTTCTGCCGATGCTTTGGCTGGTGCTTGACCGAAAGAAAACCCAGTATTGCCACCAGAACCAAAGGAGAATCCAGTACTGGGCGGCTTGGGGCTGTCAGTCTGGGCTTGGGTAGGCTGACTCGGAGAGGCAAGAGGATTTTGGAAGCTGAAGACTGGAGCACTGGGTTTGGTGTCGGACGTCTTTGATCCCTCGCCAAACTTGATGCCGCGATCAGGTGTCCATGAAAAGTCATTACTTTTTGTGGAGTCGGTGATCTTTTTGGGCGAGTCTTTTGTCTGTGTACTATCCTTGGACTCTTGATCTTGTACGGTCGTGGTAGACGTGGTCGATGGTTGCCCAAAACTGAAGGCTGTCGAGCTTTTTGCCGGCACAGTTTCCGTAGTGGAATTTTGACCGAAAGTGAAAGTCGGTGCTTGACTCGGTGTCTCGGACGATTTTTGTGGTTCTGCATTGTTACTGTCGTCCTTTGTAGAGTCATTCGAATCGTCCTGCTTCGTCGACTTTTCGGTCTCATTTGCCTTGCCAAAGGTAAAGGTAGGGGTACCGGACTTCGGCGTCGAATTGACAGAGGTGAAACTGGGGGCCGAAGCATTGAAGGAAAACACAGGGGCCTTCTGTGTCTCGGGCTCTTTTACGGGCTCCTTCTTTTCCGCCTTGTCAGCACCCGTGGACGTAAAGGACGGATAAATGCTTGTGCCGGTGCTATTTCTTGCCGGCTCAACAGGCACAGATTTGTTCAATCTCCAATAATCACGATACTCCTCGCACACTTTTGTCAGGTCCGCAAAGGCGTCATTCTCCAAGCAAGCTGATACTGCTTTCTGAAAAGAGGCATTGATCGAGCGCTGCCTCAGCAGCGAGTCGTATAGATCGTCATTCGACGCACTTGCCGCCTCAGGAGCACTGCTCTTAGCAACCTCGGTGGTCGCGGTGCTCTTTGTCTCGGTCTGTGCTACAGGAGCACCAAAGGAGAAGGTAGGTGCTGATGTCGTCGGGGCGGAAGCTGTGGATGCGAATGGCGTATTGCTGCTCAGTGATGCGAATGGATTAGCCTTGGCGGATGTACTGTCCCCAGAAGCCGTCGATGCAGGTATTCCGAACGAGAATGGATTCGATGTTTTCTGTTCACTGCCCTGTGTCGACTCTACATTCCGTCTGCGGGACTTTGGCTGAGCAATCTTTCTCGTTGCCAGGACTTCGGCCGATGCCTCCTCCACAGGATCCGGAGGACCATCTCGACCCCAATCCTCCTCGTCCTCCGTCCGGTCTTTTGTGATCTGGTTGCCCGCCTGCCTCTTACTCATATATTCAGACTACAGCAACGGCCTTCCCTCTAGCATAAGATGGCAAAATAATTCAACCAAATTTGATATGCATCGCTAATATGTGTTCGAGCTTGGCGACAAATGGATCAATGGACAGTATGAGCCACGTGAATAGACGATACAAACGATGAGGCCGCTAGCACGTGTCAGATATATGGATGAGCTCCGCGATGACAATCCTCAACTTGCGGGATACATTACCCTTCCGGCGAATCAATCTGGCAAAGCAGGCAGGAGCTGCAAGTCCCGGCCCTGCCCCGAGGCCGAAATCTCCCGGTCGAATTGAAGTAGCCACCCGCAACTTCAATCTGCCTCGACCCTGCCCAGGTGCCCAATCATGTCAACTGCGTCAAGCACGACCCGATGCAAGAAGCCACTCAAGCTTTCCGTGTTCAACCTGCGAGAGACCAGCACACGGCGGGTCAATTGAAAGTCCCGTGTCAGTGTACATCTTTCTCAAGCGTATCATGCATGTGGCAGATGGAATTCTTGCAATCAATAGAGTGCTATGATGAGTGATGTGACTTTAGCTTGTATTTGATCGTCTATGAAAATGTATGGGCAATATTGTTGTACAGCTGATCGATGCACAGCGCGGAGTTTAAAGCGCGTACATGGCGATGGCGGCTCCTGCGACGAGAGATCCGGAGACGTAGTTGAGGTTGGCAGCACCGGTCGAGCTTGGGACCTGGACTGTCAGTCACTCTTCTCTTTCAACTATTGTCAAACATGATTTGACTTACGGCGCTAGCTCGGGTGCTTGATGCAGCTCGTGAAGCAGAGGCAGCTCGAGTGCTGCTGGCGGCTCGTGCAGCAGATGTCGAGGCTGGACGAGCGCTTGAGGAGGCAGCTCGAGAGCTTTGCGCCGAGGCGACAGCAGAGAGTGCGAGGACAATGAGTGCTTTGATGGCGACCATGGTTGGATGTGTCTGAGGACTGAACGAAGGTCGGTGAGGAGTGGTGAGTGTAGAGCGTAGAGCGTAGAAAACAGAACGGGGCAGATTGCAAGGACCGGGCCTGAACTTATATAGTTCGCTCCGACCTGGCCATGGCCACGATAGCTGGGACGATTGTCCCCAGTCCAAGTTGTCCAGACGAGCGACAACGGGAAATCCCTATTGCGCCATCACGCCAGTAAGTAGCGCAAAGGCTGGAAGATGTCCTTTAAACAAGGCGATCAGTCTCGCGACCCGCGGTCTAGCCTTCCGAGTATCGGACCGTCGCCCCTGGTTGTGTTACCCCACGGTCTAATCGGGAGCACGGGATTGGCCGGCTTCCTCTCGCGCCCCCTTCTGTGTCCGCGAGTGGCGTTCTCGCTGGATCTTGCCCGCTTGGAACGGCTGCCAGCCTTTCCACCCGGGCAGGGACCGCGAGTGCTCGGGTTCCGGATATCCCTCCAATTGTGCCCAAGCTGCACAAGTCCTGGCCGGGTCCTCCATCGCCTCTCAGGTTTTGTCTGCCCTGCATTGGTACCTGTGTAAGCTGGTTGGTCGGCCTGACTGATACACGGGAAACGCACATCAATGTCCAAATTTGTAATTGGTTGGCTCTTGTCGATTATCGATCATCTTAGTTTTCCAGAGCCGCATCAGCCGGAAATTCGGTTCTCTTGCAGACTTTCAGGCTTGTACCCCACGATTCGATAGATACCTGTGCGGTCAACAGTGTCACAGTGCTTCGTGCGCTGCGTGAGCTGCAGATGCTTGAGGTCAGAGGCAGTTACACGACCGTCCAACAGAAAGCTGGCCAGAATTTCGTCGTGAATCGTTCTAATTGTCGGGGTTTGTGACGGATCCGAGAACTTGCTCACACGTCTCATGCCTTCATGGCAATCCAACATCTTTTGTGCATGTCGGGAACAGAGCGCATCTTGTCCATCGGGTATGACTGATAGAAAAAAAAAATGCTTCTCAATGGCAAATCACCCAGCTCGACTGCCTGCGGTAATCCTGGAGTAGTATCCTAATCACACCATCGCAGACCGCCAGAGTGCTGCCCGCACATAAAGTCACGACTGACTCGATGTGCTGTAAATCGCGAAGCAGCTGACCGAATCTGCAGCTGCAGTCGCGCCGTGCCAGTGCAAAAACCATAAGAGTAGTGGTCTTGATTGATCTGCCCACTAGAGGCCCCAATTTCGAAGTGTCAACTGCACTGTAGAGAACCAAGCCGTACCCTTCTTCTTCTTACGCCCATATACGTCCACATGATAATGTCCGGCTCGATCGGTAGAATGCAACCTCGTGATGATGGCGACCAGGTGCATGGATTGCTTCTTGGTCTTCTTTATGCCTTTTACAGGATCTTGATGAATCACTCCGCGAAAGTAACAGTCTTTCGCACTTTCGGACGGTCCATGTTGTCTGGCTTTACCGATCCATCGTGCGACGTTGCACTCCTGCTAAACTTGAAGTCTCCGTTGGCTGCAAACACCAAGCTCTCGGCATTGGCCTTGAGGTAACTGTACCAGGCGAGCGGTGCATCTTTCGAAGCTCGTTCTATAGAGCCCCTTTCTGACCGAGTTTGTGACTGTGGAGCCAATTGAGCACAAAGCGAGTGATACTGCATATTGATGTCTTTCTGATTCTGGGATCCCTGGCAGTCTTGTAGTTGGGAGAAACTTGCGCACACCGGAGTTTGACATATCGGGGCAGTAGTCGTGTGCTTGTTTCCAGTGGCGCCTACGTAAGACGTAAATGATGCGGAAAGATTCGCTCCGCATTCTCCCTTCGCGCGGGACTGCTTTCCCTGTTGGCTGCAATTGCAAGCATGGGAAGGGACACGTGCACCGGTACCAGGTCTGATCAGCATGCATAACGTGTGATCAGTATGATCAACTGCAAGGCCAGATGAGTCTGCGGGAAGCAGTTTTGGCTGCAGCTGCTAACAACGCTACAACTTCTACCGTCAGGGTACGTCTTAAAACGGAGTTGAGAAGTTGGGTTGTATTAGAGCTATCAAAGATGCTGTTTAAAAGGCTATAAAGATGCAAGCGTTGT